>PVIH01015843.1:0-26057 GCA_004025045.1 Sigmodon hispidus
TTTTTTTTTTTTTTTTTTTTTTTTTTTTTTTTTTTTTTTTTTTTTTTTTTTTTTTTTTTTTTTTTTTTTTTTTTTTTTTTTTTTTTTTTTTTTTTTTTTTTTTTTTTTTTTTTTTTTTTTTTTTTTAAAACACTTTTTTATTTTATTATTTTATTTATTTATTTGCCTTGGTGTTTGCCTGGAACTGGAACTACAGACAGTTGTTAGCTGCCATGTGGGTGCTGGGAATCGAACCCGGGTCCTCTGGAAGAACAGACGGTGCTCTTAACCGCTGAGCCATCTCTCCAGCCCCTTGCCTAGCATTCTAAAGGCTCTAGACTCAATAAGATTTAACAAACTGTAGAAGAGTACACACTTGAATGTGAACTATCTCATTCCAGACAAGAACAGTTCCCTTGGTCTTCAAAAGATCTCAGGCCTATCAGACCAAGGGTAAGCAGGAGAAAATTAAGAGTTTCTGTGTGCTCCAGAGACTGAGCAGAGTACATGGAGGATTCAGCCCGTTGGGGCCACTAAGAACTGTTACCTTAAGGCATCCATGACTTCTGACTCTGGAAGCAAATGTGAAGGTGGATGGATTACC
Source organism: Sigmodon hispidus (assembly GCA_004025045.1). Classification (NCBI taxonomy): domain Eukaryota; kingdom Metazoa; phylum Chordata; class Mammalia; order Rodentia; family Cricetidae; genus Sigmodon; species Sigmodon hispidus. The sequence continues at coordinate 584 of PVIH01015843.1, forward strand.
ACATTGCTCATGCCCAAATTTTTATGTGTGCTTAAAATGAGCTCTGGATTTCTCTTAAATAAGCAGTGATTTCTGAGATTGTTTAGTTGGTCCCCCTCAAGAAGGAAAACACAATGGAAATCTTTCCACACAGCTCTTTATGGGCCAAAGCTTAGACAAGAGGTGGAGGCTTGGGGCCTGAGAAGCCATCACTCACCTGGCTTCAGCTAAACCTCACTAAACCTTGGAACATCCAAATACTAAGGTTGCATCTGCCCTCTTGGTCTGGAGTACTCAATGCCTTGTGGGTCCTGGGGTTGGGGAGTACCTTTATCAGAAGGGAATGAGGGAAAGCCCTAGCACCATTGTTGGGTTGGCTTCCTCTAGACTGGCTCAGTCTGTGGCCTCCATCTTGGTCCCACGGGGTACCAGAAAGATGGCCCCATCAGCAGCCTGTTGGAGTACATATTCCTCTGGTGAATAACTGTTGCCAGACTCATCCCGAAGATGCTGGAAAATGTCATGGTACAGCTCTGCTAGTTGTTGGCGCATGACCTCCAGAGTGCGGTCAGCCTCCCCTCGGGCTCTGAGAAGCCTCTCTCTTTCACTGCCCAGCCGTTCCAGCTCCCGCTCCAGCTGCACAATGTTCTCTAGTTTTCTCTTGCGACAATTCTGGGCTGCCACCTTGTTCTTGCCCCGCCGTCGAATGTCCCGAACTAGAGCCAGCTGACTCTCCGTTAGTGGGTACTGGGCCAACAATTCATTAAAGTCATCTACAGGCAAGTTGACAATCTTGTCCGTAGGGAAGGGAATCTTCATGGCTAATGCCCGCCGCTCATCTCTACTCCCTGCCTCCCCCCTGACAGCAGGCTTAGCCCGCACAGGGCCAGAGGATGCCTCTAAGGCCAAGGGTGTCTCAGTGGGCTGCAAAGTATAGTTGGGGTGAGCCAAGGAGTTGGGCATATGGGAGTAAGGGTACTCCACTGGGTACATGTCCACATACTCGCTCCTCCGCCTACCAGCCTCTGCACCCTCTAGCTCAAGAGATTCTGCATCACTGTAGTTAAGGGATAATCCTGAATCAGATTCTGGGTCTTCTTGGGGCTTGGGTGGCCCCACTGGTAGCCCAATGTCCAAAAGAGCTAAGGGATCTGGAAGGGGCTCATTGAGCAGGCCTGAAAGGGTGAGTGGCTTTGACACTGGTATAGCCATGTTGCTGTAGGAGTATGGGAGGTCTGGGACATGAGGAGTGGATGCTGGGAGCTCATAAGGTGGTAGTGGCAGGGAGAAGCCTGCATCTGGGTGAACTGAACAGGGGCAATATGTTGGAGGTGGCAGTGGTCCAGGGTATTGAGTGGGTACTTGGGGCTCAAAGGATGGCTCATTTGGAACATTTAGACCCTGCAAAGAAAGACAAAAAAAAGTTAGAAGATAGATTATAATGGGTGGTAGTGGCACAAGCTTTTAAATTTTTTTTTTTTTTTTTTATAAATCTTTTATTTGCCTTGGTGTTTGCCTGGAACTGGAACTACAGACAGTTGTGAGCTGCCATGTGGGTGCTGGGAATCAAACCCTGGTCCTCTGGAAGAGCAGTCAGTGCTCTTAACCACTGAGCCATCTCTCCAGCCCTGGCACAAGCTTTTAATCCCAGCACTCAGGAGGCAGAAGCAGGCCAAGTTCCAGGACAGCAAGGACTACACAGAGAAACCCTGTCTGGGAAACAAAACAGTGGAAGCTTCTTGCATAATGATAATGAACTTGTTTCAAGAAGAAAGGAACTTGCTAGCATGGTGGCAAAGACTTATTAACACGGGCATTTGAAATATCAGAACAGGAGGGTCAGGAGTTTAAGGTCAATCTTGACGACATAGCAAGTGTAAGACCAGCCTGGGCTGTGTGAGACCCACTTTCAGAAAAATCAAGAAAGGACCTGGAGGGAGATGGATGGCTCAGCAGTTAAGAGCAGTAGCGGCTCTTTCTGGATTCAATTCATAAAACCCACATAGCAGCTCACATCTGTCTGTAACTCCAGTTTCAAGGGATCCAACACCTTCACACAGACATACATTAAGGCAAAATACAATTGTACATAAGATTTTAAATAAAACCAACAGTCCCGGGGCTGGAGAGATGGCTCAGCGGTTAAGAGCACCATCTGCTCTTCCAGGGGACCCGGGTTCGATTCCCAGCACCCACATGGCAGCTAACAACTGTCTGTAGTTCCAGTTCCAGGCAAACACCAAGGCAAATAAATAAATAAATAAATAAATAAAGTTTTTTTAAAAAAAAAACCAACAGTCCCTTAATCTAAGCACTCAGGGGTAGGTGTATCTCTCTGAGTTCAAGGATATAGCAAACTCCAAGGCTATATAATGAGTCCCTGTCTGGGGGAAAAAAAAAAAAAGAAGCTGGGCATGGTGGCACACATCTTTAATCTCAAAAATAAAATGGGAGGCAGAGACAACCAGATCTCTAAGTTTGAGGCCACCCTGGTCTACAGAGTGAATACACAGAGACGCCCTGTTTCAAAAGAAAAAAAAAGGAAAGAAAAGAAAAGTATGGAGGAGGAAGAGCAGTTTAAGTAGGAATAAAAGTTACTCTGGAAGGGCTGGAGAGATGGCTCAGCGGTTAAGAGCACTGACTGCTCTTCCGGAGGACCTGAGTTCTATTCCCAGCATTCACATGGCAGCTAACAACTGTCTGTAATTCCAAGATCTGACACCCTTACACAGTTATACATGCAGACAAAACACCAATTCATATAAAATAAAAATAAATTTAAAAAAAAAAAAAAAAAAAAAAAGTCACTGTGCTGAGACCTCAGAGAAGACAACCTTACATTGAAGTGGTTACAGAGCCTGCTCCTCAAGAGACACTCTGACTAGGCCAAATAGCTCCTGTTCCTTTACTCTCTTCAGGAAAAGGAGGCCATTATTTTCCAAGAAGGACCCTCAGAACCCTTTTCCTGCTGTGGTTATCTAGGGTCAAAGGGTCAGGTTCAGGACTTCACCATTCCCTGGGTGCCCAGCAGAGGGAGCTTGTGTGTGGGAGGAGGGTCTAGGGCAGATCCTGAGGACACCGTGCCCGAGGTGGGGGTAGGCACAGAGCCCAGGCTGAGGGTGAGCCCTCTGTCCAGGCCCAGGTGCAATGAGGAGGAGAATCCATGTGACAAACAAGTCCCCCAACTTACATAGGAGAGCTATCCTGCTCAAGCCCAGCTGAGGACAAAGGCATTATTGTTAGATCAACAGACACTCCTTTGTCCAACATTCAGGAGGAGAGGACCCCAGCATAGTCTGTCTCCCCTTTCTGAGGCCCTTTAACCAAGTCTCTGCTACCTGGAGGAAAGGAGCTTGTTGCTAAGGGTGAGGGGTGATGATGAAGGAAGATGGGCTGGAAGAGAGGCAGATCAGATGAGAAAAAAAGAAAAAGAGAGGGACAGAGAAGAGGGTGGTAGCAATGTGACCAGAGCCCACATCCCCAGCCACATCCCCCCCACACCCCCCGTCCCTCATCTCCCTACCTCCACTCTGTGTTTCTGGCCAGACCAGAGTCCCTACCTCTGCAGTGCCCACCACATACTTACCTGCAGCTCAGTAATGGACATGATCTCTTGCCAAGTCAATTCCATCTCGCCCAGCTCCCCACCAGGCAGCTGTGACAACCTGTTCCTGTTCTGCTGAGGAGGACACGGGGGCATCCTAGTGTTGCCCCAAAGCTCAAAGGGCTCCAGCAACCTGTGTGGAAGGAGGACAGGGTTAGAGCAGCTTCTGACAGATTGAAACTTTGTCCTGTGCAGAATCACCAGAAGAAAGGAGCAATGTCAGTGGTTCACTTGTGCCAGGACCATCAGCCACCTTATGAGCTGTAAAGTTCTTGTTTCTGTGGCATACGCTCTAAGTCACCTGCTCTGGCCATAGTCAGGCCTCTGGGCACACAATAGTATCTTCGCTTTTTCTCAAGCAAGATTTCTTCTCTTACTCCCTAAAAATGATATTCCTGTTCAGAGGAGGCAAATCTAGTCTTCTGAGGTTTTGAGGTTGAGGCTTTGTTTTCCATTCTGGGGGAAAACATCAAGAGTCACCCATGCCTTCCTCTTGGGTCCTTAGTTCTGTTGTTTGAAACAGAGTCTCACTATGTAACCCCGGCTGTCCTGGAACTTGCTCTGTAGTCCAGGCTGGCTTCTAACTCACCGAGATCCTTCTATTCTGCCTTCCAAGTGTTGGAATTAGAGGCATGTGCCACCATGTCTAGCATTTCAGGCCTTTCCTTTCTTCCTAACATGTAAGTAAGTGCTTGGGGATCCCCAAGGAGTGTGTTATGGGAAGTGCAGGCAGACAGTCCCTCCCCTTGTCTTAGATAGGGCGCAGGCCTGCTGGTGATAGCAGCCCTGCCCTTGACTCCCATCCTAACTCTGGGCTCCCCTGCCTGGACCAGATAAGAGGTTTATCAGCTTCAGGCAGCAAAGGCAGAGGAGGAATGGGCTCTAGGAGACACTGGACCTCTACCCTGGATCCCAACCAGGTCATTTAGCCATGCCCCACCCCATATAACCATGGCTCCTTCTCTTCCAAGGTCAACACACAGCAAAGACTTAGCAAGCTCTTGTCAAGAACTGTGCTGGCATTTTATAAGCATAGTATAGGCTTCCCAAAGACTTTGTAAGGGGTAGGAAGCAGATACTGAAGTCTAAGCTGCTAGGTGGCAGATTGGAACCTGATCATATTTCTTCCTGCTTTCTGGACCTCTTTGGTTCCCTAGGTATGGGCTCTTTCCATAAGCTCAGCAAGTTTCCATGATGTCTCAGACTCTTTTCTAAGAATTTTTGGAGGGGAGTCAAGTATTGCCAGTTCTTCAGTCCCTCTGGGCTCTAGCTTCAGTTCTGCTACAAAGCACTAGTGGAGGAGTTGGGCAAGCCACCTCACTGCTCCTGGTCAGTTCTCCCAGTTAGACAGTTTGAACTGGGAGAATTCCTTGCTGCTTTGACAGTTCTCTGCAAGCTCATAGCCTCGCTATCATCATCTCCTCTTTGTCCATCTCTTTCTCCATCCTGCCTACATATTCCCTGATACTCATCTCTATCTGGGTCTATTCTTTGTGTCTGACAATATGTTCCAAGTAGACTTGGCAAGATTCTCCTGATCTCTCAGTTCCAGACACAACACAGCATGTACATGCATGCACATCCACACTACACACTATATAAATAAAGGAAACCTTACGGAAGAACAGAGGATGGGGAACAGAAGACCTCAAATTGCATTGTATGACTTTACATTACCCATCACAAGAATAGTCCATTCCTGTTATTAATTAAGAAATCACCTCTTAAACCTACCACAAAATGTATAACCATTACTAAGTGTCCTTTTCATAGCTGATCTACCTGAGGCCTGGGCTCCACCCTCTTGCTATAAAGCCATCACCAGAAATGGGAGTTGGTATAGGCATAGGCCTTTGACCAATTGGTAGAATGGGTGGGGTGTTTATGTCTGTCCAGGATGTCATTTCAACACCGGAACTCCACCCTCCCCACCCAGGTTCTAGCGGAAATTGCCCAAAGACAGAGTGAATGGAGAAGGAGTTTGAGGGTGGGCAGGGGCTATGACGATTGCCTCATAGTTCTTCACCCACTCCACTCTTCTTTGTCTCTCAGGAGCAATACAAAGATCTTGCCCTAGAAGGCAAGGTTCTCTACTCTTCAAGATGCTGACCTTGGACAAATTACATCACAGTCTCCAATTAAATGAAGATAGGACTAGAGGACCTCATTGCTATGAGAAGGAACAGACTGCATCCAGTCAGAGGCACAAATCTTACTGTGTACCCACGTTCACCTGGGGTATATGGAAAATATTCCTGAAGGCTCTCCAAGCCTGCTGAACTGAATTCATGTGCAGGCATTTCAACGAATGTCCTAGACATTTTTACACACAGGCCAATCTTGCCTCGAGAAACACAACTAGATGAGTTTTCAAGAAAGAACACAAAGTTAGAAAGGAAACAGCAAATGTTCTATAGTCTTGATCTAACTGCTAACCTTTGATCCCAGGCAAGACTCCAGGCTAGACTCCAGGTGGTGCCTAGCTATCTGTTCTTTTCCATGGAGACCTGGAGTTGGGTCTGCTCCCTCTTCTTGGGGTTTAAAAAAAAAATAAGAGAGGAGAGAGGGGCAGGAAGAGGCTGAAGCCTGGGCAGAGGTTCATAAAGGAAACCACTGGACCATCATTTGCACCAGGAATAGACCCTTTGGGTCTTGGGATCCTGCCTTTCAGAGGACCAACAAGCTTGCAGCCAGCAGGACAGACTAAGAGCCAGACATGTTCAACACCAAAGAGGGTACTGAAAAGAGACAGGGAATGTAGGCTAGGCTTCCAGGGCCTCTTGTCTTTAGCAAAAGCAGCTCTTGTTTTACTGTTTTGCCCTCATCTTCAGGTCATATAATCACTGAATCCGCTGGGCTGGTTATTCTCTTTACTGCTCAGCACTGCAGGTCAGGTAGAATTTGAGCCAACATTAGAAGCTGGTCTCCATTCTTCCATCCTTTCTCCTTCTTTTGTAGCAGCCTGCGCTACTTGGGGGTCTTTCCTCTTTCTGCCCCCTTCTGTCTTCCTCCCTCTTCTCCTTTTCCTCCCCTCCTGGCCTCTCTCCAGACCAACTCAGAGCCTTGAATATGCCAGGGCAGCACGCTACCACTAAGATACATCTCTAGAATTCTTCAAAGATCTTCTCACGAACCCTAGGACTTCACAGAATATGAAGCTTTCTGACTAAGGATACAGGATGATTTGGAGAGGTGAGAGAGGGAGACATTTTACCTTCCACTGCTAACCCATGACTTTTAACTTCTTTGATAGGGAGCTTGCCCCAGGGTGTTTTATGGAGGCTTGTTATGTTACTCCACCTCTCCTGGTGTCTACATAAACAATGGAAGGGGGGGCTGGAGAGATGGCTCAGCGGTTAAGAGCACTGTCTGCTCTTCCAGAGGACCCGGGTTCGATTCCCAGCACCCACATGGCAGCTCACAACTGTCTGTAGTTCCAGTTCCAGGCAAACACCAAGGCAAATAAATAAATAAATAAATAAATAAATAAATAAATACAGTTTTTGAAAAAAAAAAAAATAAAAATAAAAATAAAAAAATAAACAATGGAAGGATTGGGAAGACATGAGTAAAACTTGGTGTATAGATTAGCAGGTAAGAAAATGAGTTACAAAGATTAGGGGAAACTCCCCAAAAGGGAGAATCACACAGAGGTGAAACAGAGAAACCAACAGAATGAAGAGGGAAGAAAAAAAAGATTGGAGCCGGGGAAGCTTAGTCCCCTGAGAGTGAGTATACACGACTCACTTGATGCTTGGGAACAAGGTAAAGAACACATTTCTGCTCTCCTGTGACTTCATCCCTAGAATCCAAACTCTGGTTCTTTGGAAGCAATGAATAGAGACTACATCCAGCAGATCTGGTAGCTCTCTTTCTCTCTCAGAGCATCTCAACCTCCAGCTACAAGCAGTCAAGAGTTCTCACAGAAGTATCTACACTGGGTTGGACACACTTAGCTCCATTGCCTCAGGACTGGAGATGAAGAGTAGGAACCAGCAAGAACTCAGCTCCTCTCAGTCAACCATCCTACCTTTGCTGGTAGCAAGGCTTCTCAGAAGTTCAGATATCCAATATCTTCCTTCAGTTCCTAAGCTTCACCCAAATCTCAGATGGCTGGAGCTGCAGAATGCAGTGGGAAAGGGGACATGGTAGCACCATATTACTGGAGCCTACTAGCTCACCCAGACAACAGGCCAATGGAAGAGTTCCTTTTGGTGACTTCTCTGCTCCTCTAGGGTGACTCAAGAAAGCACTATGTCCTCACCATCTACAACCTCCCACTCCAAGGATCCCAGAACAGCCAGGAAGCCATCCAAAGTTGTCTCCTAAGTATCTCCAAGTAGTATTACTCCAAAGTTACCAGTATCCTACACCAAAGCCAGTCTAGGAAGATGTCTTAGAAACACCCGAAGAGAAGGTATTCTCTCTGTCTCCTCCACCTGCCCAGCTCCCTCTCCCCCCACTCGCCTTTCAGGCACCTGTGACGGATTCCAAGCCGGGCGAGGAAAGAGATGAGGCTGCGGGTCGTGTCCCTGGGAGGCTGGGTTAGAGCTGACACCTCCGGGGCGCTGAGCTCTGCCTCTGAGCGCCGCCAAGGGCCGAGCCCCGCCCCCGGGCCATGGCTGGGCAAGGAGCACCCGTTGGCCCCGGTAGAGGCTAGGACACCGGCGGTCTCTGCGAAGCCCTCGGTGGGAGTTAGCAGTGCCTTCCTCCAACTCTTTCCTTTCCCTGTGGCCCTCCTCTCCTCCTGCCCCTTCTGGCCAAGAGAGGAAACTTGAGCTCGGTGTGGTTTCTGCCTGCACCCCGCCCCCGCCTCTCTAGGGCCACGGGGGCACCCGGGGCTCACAAGCCTCTCTAGCTGATCAGGACTGCATGCTCCCTGTTCGGACATACTTCCCAGCCGATGTTCCACTCACAAGCGATCCCTCAGCTTAAACACAGTCAGCAGCCTCCTTTTCGCAGGTGGTGGCTCTTGGGGACAGATAGAGAAATTGAGTCACAGCGAGGCAGAGAGCAGCAGACACCGAGGATCAGGTGTGAAAGTCCAATTTGCTTAGGGCAACAGCCTTCACTTCTAGAAAGCCTGGTCTCTAAGAGCGTTATTTTGAGGTTGAGGAGCCATTGGCTGCTTACAGGTCTCCTTTAATGTGTAACTTCTCTCTCCATCTCTCACTCCCCAGACTCAGATGCTCTAGGACAAATTTTCTTGTTTGGCCACGTTTATTTTTTTATTGGCCATGTTTATTTACTGTCAATGTATATGGGGTGGGGAGTACTTAGGTGGGCGGCTGTCCTGTTGGGTGACTATTAGCTTCCCTAAAAGGGATCCTTCTTTCTTCTAGTCCAGGACTCTTGTGTACCTCAGATTTTATCCCAGATACAACAGCTCTGTGTCAGACTAGTGTGTCCCCTCAGAAGCCTCTTATTCTTCTGCCTCCAAGTTACGGAGCAAGTAGTTTTCTCTAGAAGGAACATCCGCCCTCTTCCTAGTGTTGGTTTTCAGTTATTTTGTGATAGAGTCTTTCTGCCTTCACCTACAAAGTGCTAAAATTATAGGCATGTTCACTGTGCCCTCTTGGCTAACTTTCAGCTCAAAGGAACATGTCTTTTTGGGCTAACTTCAGTTCAGATTGATATAGCTTGCACTTTTTCTCTATTATTTTCCTCACTGATATTCAAGTTAGTTTGAAAACATTTACAGAGCAGAAGCAAGCTGGGTGTCTGACAAAAGATTTATAACCCTAGTACTCAGGAGGTGGAGAAAACAAGTTCAAGGTCATCCTTGGCTACATTGTGAGTCTGAGGCCAGCATGAGATACATGGGACCCATCTCTGAAAATAAACAAACAGAAAAACACCCCAAATAATAAAATAGGCAGGAGGCAGATGAGTGCTACCTCAAAGCAGTCCTTCTGATAGGATTGTGCTTGCTATTAGAATAATGGGAATATTTTGTTCTGGGGCATAAACAGCAGCTGCTAGGAGCCCTTTAACTGTTCCTTCAGAAACCTCTTCTTTGGCCACTCCAGTTTGCTCCAGCACCCTCCACAATCTGGCAACACTGTTAAGTAAGTAATGATGCAGTATTGTTACCACAAGGAGCCTCCCATCAAGCTAGCATGGCTGAGATTGCTCATGCCCAGCCAGACCCAAGGCTGAGTGCTCTGCATTCCATCCTGATCCTAGGCACTCATGCCTTTACTTCATGGTTTATGTGGGACAGGAGGGAATCCAATGACTTTACTGCGTGCTGGATGCGGGCTCAGGGCCTGGTATGGGACTGAATCTAGGTCACATACATGCATACTTATTCGGGTCCTCATAGGGGATAAGAGGTAATGACAGTCAAACATGCAGTGGATTATATGATATTAGATCACAGATAGTCTATGAACACAATGTGGCATTTCAGATACTTCTATAGACAACATAGATCTCAGCTTTCATTCATTCAAAAATATTTATTTTCTACTCCACAAACACAAATATGACTAAGATAATCCATGTTCTCACCTACAGTGAGATCAATAGCCAGAGGACATGATGATGGTACCTGCCTTGGGAGGCAGGGGCAGGAGGACAGAGATTTTTCCAGGTCAACCTGGGCTATATAGTGAGTTCCAGATCAGCATGGAACACATAATGAAAGACTGTTTACAAAAGAAAAATGCTGGGTATGGTGGCATATGCTTATAAACCCAACAGTCATGAAGCAAAGGCAAAGGTTAAAAAAAAAATCATCAACAGTTCCCAGGCCAGCCTGATTTATATAGTAAGTTCCAAGCCAGCCAGGGCTACATAGCAAGACCCTGTCTCAAAAACAAAACAAAACAAAAGTCTATATGAGGAAGCACTATCGGGTGAAATTCAGGAAAAGGCTTTTTAGTGGATCTAGGCTGTGGAAAAAGGAGAAAAGAATGTTCTGGCAGAGTATGGGTACAGTGAGGCATAAAATACAGATACTTCGGACTTTTCCGGAGGGAGGGGCTTAAGGTGACAAGTAGATGAAAAGCCTAAAGACCCAAGGGGCTGGGGATGTCATCTAGTGGTCCTGGGATCTGGGATAAGGAGGTCTGTGAAATTTGACATGGGCTGAAAGACAAAGCATTCTGTGAATCAAACTTGGGAGGGTGTATTCACTTCTGCAGGTAGTATGGACTCTTAGAAATATCTGAAGTCCTTTACATGCTATTTGTTGAGATGTGGCCAGAGATGATGAGCTAAGTGGGCAGCCAGCCTCCACTGAGGCATGAGCCCCCACTTCACCTCACTTCCTCCCAAGGCAGAGCCCTGTCCTCCAAGTCACCCCTGAAAAGAGGTAATTTTCTTTAGCCCCCTGCTCTCAGATTCCTTATTTCCACAGTCCATGTCCTGCCACCCCAAGTCCCTTTTGCTTGATTTAACAGTCTGCAGGGTGTTAGTGGAGTCCCACCTGAGTAGATTGCATAGACTGGTTCAAGTGACAATGAGTAAGATTTTCCTGTCTCACTGGCAGTGGTGGTGTACAATTTTAATCCCAGCACTTGGGAGACAGAGGCAGGCAGATCTCTGAATTAGAAACCAGCCTGGTTTCCAGAGTGAATTCCAGGTCAGCCAGGGCTACACAGAGAAACCTTGTCTCAGAAAAAAAAATAAATAAATAAAAAATAACAACGAAATGTTCATATCTCCAAAATTCTTCCACTTCAACAAAGGTAGCAGAGACAGAATACAGATAGAACAGTGGTTGCATAATTTACTATAATAACATTTTCCACTTTTGCTGTTCATCCACCCCTAAATGGTTAATTTGTCACCCCTGGCCAACCCACCCCCACTACGTATGTGCACACCACCATCAGCATCAGGTCAAGCCACAAGCAATGTTGCCAAACACCCGACTGGGTTATGCAACCAGCTTCCCGAGAAGGGTGAGCAGGGCGGGGTGGGTAGAGGTGGAACCAGGGGAGGGCCATGGGTCCTACAGGGAACTGGCTGCCTCGCCCGGCTTGCCTACTGGTGTGACCGCAGTGGCCCCAGAGGGCGGGGATAAGACTGGCCTTTTATCAGTGCCCGGCAGCGTTGCACCCGCCACCCCCTGGCTTCCTCTCTCAACAGACGGAAAGGGGAGGTAGCCACAGGGGGCCAGGGGGAGGGCTTGGTGTTATCCTAAACAGCAGAGCTGGGCGGTTGCCCTGATGGGGGAGGTGGTGGCGGATGCCTGAGACCAGGGAATATTCAAGTTCCCCCTGCTAAAGTTGGGAGGGGAGGGAGTTTAAACTAAGGCTAGATAGTGGAATCCACTCTCCGGAGTCATCACTCATTTTCTTTGTATTCCAGTTTGAATGAGGATACGATTTTGCCATTTCTTAGAGGAGGCTCCTAACCTCAGATAAGAATTTTCAGAAGACTGACTCTGAGGCTGGAGGCTTCCCAGTTTCCCTGAACTCTGGTATCTAAACTTTGTGTCTTGCCGAGCAGAGCCTCGACTTAGAATATCCTGGGTGGGTGTGGTGTGGAGGGAAGCCCTTGGAGCGGCTGACCAGATAGCTCAGCGGTTAGAAGCACTGGCTGCTCCTCCCAGAGGACCAGGGTTCTATTCTCAGCACCCATACAGAAGCTCACAACTGTCTGTAACTCCAGTTGCAGGGTATAGACACCATTACACAAACATACATGCAGGTAAAACACCAACGCACACAGAATGAAAATAAGTAAATCATTAAAAAAAAAAAAAATAGCCCTTGGAAACCTAGGAGAAATAGGAGGATCAGGTTTTTTTCCTCTTTTTCTTTTCTCTTTTTCTTTTTGTAGACAAGATTTCTCTGTGTAGTCCTGGCTGTCGTGGAACTCACTGTGTAGACCAGGCTGAACTCAAATTTAAGAGGTTCAGCTTAAGAACTCAAATCTATCTGCCTCTACCTCTGGAGTGCTGGGATTAAAGGTGTGTATCACCATGCCCAGCTCTTCTTCTTCTTCTTCTTCTTCTTCTTCTTCTTCTTCTTCTTCTTCTTCTTCTTCTTCTTCTTCTTCTTCTCCTTCTCCTTCTCCTTCTCCTTCTCCTTCTCCTTCCTTCTCCTTCTCCTTCTCCTTCCTTCTCCTCCTCCTCCTCCTTCCTCCTCCTCCTCCTCCTCCTCCTCCTCTTCTTCTTCTTCTTTTTCTAGTGTTTCACTTTGTAGCTGACCTGGAATTTATCATGTAGTGCAGGCTGGCCTTGAACGCCCAGAACTGCTCCTACCTCGGCCTCCTGAGTGCTAAGATTGCAGGCTTCAGTCACCACACCCACCTGAGGACCACATCTTGATTTTTTTTTTTTTTTTTCTTTTCTCCTAGGATCTTGAATTTTACTATGTTTCAGTCCTGGCATTTATTATTGGCTGTTTGGCCCTGGGTAATACAACCTTTCTGAGCCTTACTTCTGTACATGAAAAAATGGAGATAATGTTATTAAAATCTGCTTCAATAGGGTGACTTTTGAGTAAGTGTAGGGCTAACTAAGTGTGTAACTCAATAGCAGAGCTCTTGCCTGGCATGTGTCCAGCCAAGAGTTTGATTCACAGTACTACAAATAAAGTAAAATTAAAATATTAATAAAACAATCATTCATTTCTTCTTTCTGACTACAGATGCAATATGACTAATGGCCTCATGCTTTGCTGCATTTCCTCCTTAATTGATAAAAAATAAACAAAATAGTTTATTACTATTGGAAAATAAATGCTTAGATATCAGGAGGCCATAGCCTTTTGGGGCCTCAGGAATTTAGAACACTCTATCTGGAGGCTGCACTGGTGAAGAAATGTTTGGGACAGCTGTAGCCAAGAGGAGGTCTGATTCTAGGAGGAACACAGATATAGTGTTGGCAGCTAGACTCCCAGGAACTAGCTTCAGGCTATAGCTCTCTCATACCAGCACTGCTGGGAGGTGTTCATGCTAGCCACAGAGTGGGCACAGGGCCAGCCTTATGGGTTTCAGTCACCTTCCAGGAACCAACCCCAGAACCCGTCCCCTCCCCCACTGTTATAACCCTCTGCAGGGGGTGGAACTGCCACTCTCAGGAAGGATGACTGCATGCCAAGCTATTTACTTACTCCTCTCAGAAGCATCCTGCATCCCAGCCTTCTGTCTCTGCACCTACTGCTTCTCTAACCCAGAATGCCCTCCTTGGCTTTGAGCCTCAGCTTAACTCTTCAGCAACGTGAACCTGGGCAAATTATTTAACCTCCCTAAGTTTCAGTTTCTCCTTGTAAAATGGGGAGCTCTGAGCTTCTGTCACAGGAAGTGTGGGATCAGATAAGGCAATGTACATTGTTTATTATTGGAAAGTCTAGCAATGTTCGTCTCCTGATCACTCTCCAAAGCCCAGGTCAAGCCAAGCTCCAGTTCCACACATTTTCTGGCTACTTCAGTTTGGGCTCATACATTCATTTGTCTTATTGAAAGTTCAAGGTTTGCTTAGACTATTTATTGGGTGTAAGGCTAGCCTGGGCAGATCTTGTTTCAAAATAAAAAGTAAAAAAAAGGCTTGGGAGTAACTGAATGGCAAGGTACTTGCCTATCATGCCTTGAAGCTTTAGATTCAATCCTTAGTACTAACACACACACACACACAGATTTTTGGTTTTCAGACAGGGTTTCTTTGTATAACTCGTTCTGTAGATCAGGCTGGCCTTGATTTCACAGAGATCCTTCTGTCTCTGCCTCCTGAGTGGTAGGATTAAATTTGTGTGCCACCACTACTAGGCAACACACACACTATGTTAAATTCAGTGATTTGATATATAGAATATAGTGAGCTTTATTTTAAAAGATTTCTTTTATTATTATTATTCTTTTAACTTTATTTATTTATTTATTTGCCTTGGTGTTTGCCTGGAACTGGAACTACAGACAGTTGTTAGCTGCCATGTGGGTGCTGGGAATCGAACCCGGGTCCTGGAAGAGCAGACGTTGCTCTTAACCGCTGAGCCATCTCTCCAGCCCCCTCTTTTATTATTTTTAATTATGTGCATGCATGGAAGCTTCTGTGTGGGTATGTTCAGGTATGTATCAGTGCCCATAGATGCCAGAGATGTCCAATCTCTTGAAGCTAGAGTTATACGTGGTTTGCGAGCAACCTGATGATGGTTCTGGGACTCCAACTAGGGTTAAGGGGGTTGTTTTTGGTGAGGTTTTGTTTGTTTGTTTTTGTTTTGAGACAGGGTTCTGGGGCTGGAGAGATGGTATACAGGTTAAGAGCACTGGCTGCCCATCTAGAGGTCCTGAGTTCAATTCCCAGCAACCACATGGTGGCTCACAACCATCTATAATGAGATAAGGTGCCCTCTTCTGGTGTGCAGATGTACAATGATGCAGAATGTTGTATATATAACAAATAAATAAAATCTTAAAGAGAGAGAGAGAGAGAGAGACAGAGAGAGAGAGAGAGAGAGAGAGAGAGAGAGAGAGAGAGAGAGAGAGAGAGAGAGAGAGAGAATCCCTCTGTGTAGACCTGCCTGTCCGGGAACTTGCTCTGTAGTCCAGGTTAAAATTCAGATCTGCCTGCTTCTGCCTACAGAATGCTGGTATTAAGTGTGGTCCACAACACTGGCTTTCAAACCAGAGTCTTTTGCAAGAGCAGTACTCACACTTAGCTGCAGATTGATCATCTCTTCAGTCTCTGTCAACTTTCCTTTAAACAGAGTTTGGAAAACCACTAAGATGGTTCAGCAGGTAAAGGCATCCGAGGAATCTTCCTTTTTTGTGGTCTTGAGTTTCATCAGAGCCCTGTGTTGAAGAGATAACTACTATACCTCAGAGAAAGTGTAAGAAGTCTTCAGGTCAGAAAGATGCTACCTCAGGGCTATTGAGATGGTGCAGCCCATTAAGGAAACTGCTCCCGCTTTCACACACTCACTGTGACACTGGAGTGGCACATATTATACACACACAAATAAATAATTAAATAAGTTTTTAGAAGAAAGATGCTAACTATGCTACCTTCCCAAAGCCAGCTTCCTTGACAGAAATGCCTTCAAGAGCCCAAGGCTCAAGTGTCCTCACCAACAGTGTTGGTGTGTGCCTACATCTGCAGGTGGGAAGCTGGCGCTGTCTGCTCTGTTGGCATTGGTGATCACTGCACTGTTTCCTGCTCTGCCATGGCTGCCTGGGATCAGTCTATGAAGGCTATCTCCAGAGTCGGAACAAGCCTGGGATTTAAGTATGCAGAGCCCAGTGCAGACGACCTGTGTAGCCCAAGCATTGTGAATCACTTTTCTGAGTGCTCAGTCTGAGTCCAGGTGAGGAAAAAAAAAATCTCTCATTGTCTCTTGGAGCACAAGAAATAGATCTCTTCCACCCTCAGGATGGATAGAAAGACATTAATTTGTAATTGGATTTTTCTTTGGGTGCCCAGCTCCCAAATAACAACAGGGAGACCTATTATTATGAAAGCTTGGCTTTGGTTTAGGCTTGTCTCACTAGTTCTTATAACTTAAATTAACCCCTATCTTTTAAAAATCTACATTCCATCTTGTGGCCTTTACCTCTTGCCATTCTGTGTTCTGAGTTTTCATGGTGTCTTTTTTGCTCACCTAGATTCATCTCCTGCTTCCTCTCTCTCTCTGCCCTGATGTCCTGCCTATACCTCCTGCCTAACTATTGACTGTTCAGCTCTTCATTAAACCAATCACAGCATATATCTCCATGATTTATTTTTCTGTACAAAGAACTAAGCTTTGGCTTGAATGCTTAGAAATTCAATTTTAGTCCAATTTGGGTCAATTAATTTATCTTGGAAGAATTTACTTATGCTGACCTAACTTTAAAAAGCATGATGTGGGGCTGGAGAGATGGCTCAGAGGTTAGGAGCACTGACTGTTCTTCCAGAGGTCCTGAGTTCGATTCCCAGCAACCACATGGTGGCTCACAACCATCTCTTCTCTGATGAGATCTGGTACCCTCTTCTGTATACTGTATACATAATAAATAATTTTTTTTTAAAAAAAGCATGATGTATAAGCCATGTAGTTGATTTACATATTTCTACATAAAACCCACAGTGTCCTGAACATTCTGTTGTCTAATTATAATAGCTGGCTACTTCAGAAGCAAAAATGATAATTAGAAGATTGCTTCTAATTACTTCTAAGTAGAACTGGTTATAACTTTAATGAGTAATAGACCTGCATCTATTACTTTAGTAAAGATATCAGACATTCATTAATGTTGGTCAAGCAGAGAACCCTTTTCCCAAAACATCACTGGGAAAGTAGACTATGGTGGGGTAGGTTCCTTGAAGACTGTGAAAGACTGTTTATAAAGACATGGAACAATTCAGTTGATTTGGTTTCAGCTCTAGTCAAGTTAATATAATTGCTTCTGTTTATATCCCCTTCAGCCATGTTATTGTAATTGACTGTGTTAGAGCTTGGTTGCGTTTAGACTCCAGCTATTTCACTTTAAGTGATTAGGCTGCTAGAGTTGCAGATACATTGACAGAATTATGCTTTCCTGGAACTACATTAGATCACATGCCATTTCCACAAACGGCTGACCTAATTTAGGACCATTTGCCTTTTTCAGTTTCATCCAGAGTGCTCTGTTCTCTGAGGGCATTTTCTGACTATATTGTTTTTATTATATATTTTCTGACTGTATTGTTCTGGCTGTAAGCTGAAGAACTATGGTCTTTCTGCCTTCCACATCTCTTGCAATTCTTTCTGCATATGAATGTCATATTTACCACCTTTAAAACTGCCGCTATGCAATCCCAGCTATTTGGGAGACTAGCAGGAAAACTGAATTTTAGAAACTTGTCTGAGAGCTGGAGAGATGGCTCAGTAGTTAAGAACACTGGCTGTTCTTCCGGAGGACCTGAGTTCAATTCCCAGCATCCACATAGCAGCTAACAACTGTCTGTAATTCCAAGCTCTGACACCCTTACACAGTTATATATGCAGGCAAAACACCGATTCCTACAAATAAATAATTTTTTTGAAAAAAGAAAAAAGAAAGAAAGAAAAAGAAAAGAAAAAAGAGTATTATGTGCTCTGAATTGTCTCTCCAAGCCCTCCTTTACCCCCAATTATTATAATTCAACAAAAAAAAGATGACCTAACCTAAAACTTTATTTATTTATTTATTTATTTGCCTTGGTGTTTGCCTGGAACTGGAACTACAGACAGTTGTTAGCTGCCATGTGGTGCTGGGAATCGAACCCGGGTCCTCTGGAAGAGCAGACGGTGCTCTTAACCGCTGAGCCATCTCTCCAGCCCCCAAACTTTATTTATTTTTATTTTTAATTATTTGCCTTGGTGTTTGCCTGAAACTGAAACTACAGACAGTTGTTAGCTGCCATGTGGGTTCTGGGAATCGAACCCGGGTCCTCTGGAAGAGCAGTCGGTGATCTTAACTGCTGAGCCATCTCTCCAGCCCCCAAACTTTATTTATTTTTATTTTTAATTATTTGCCTTGGTGTTTGCCTGGAACTGGAACTACAGACAGTTGTTAGCTGCCATGTGGGTGCTGGGAATCGAACCCGGGTCCTCTGGAAGAGCAGACGGTGCTCTTAACCACTGAGCCATCTCTCCAGCCCCCAAACTTTATTTATTTTTATTTTTAATTATTTGCCTTGGTGTTTGCCTGAAACTGAAACTACAGACAGTTGTTAGCTGCCATGTGGGTTCTGGGAATCGAACCCGAGTCCTCTGGAAGAGCAGTCGGTGCTCTTAACCGCTGAGCCACCTTTCCAGCCCCGACCTAACCTAAAAATGGACTCAGGACTTGTACAGACATGCAAATAGACAACAAGAACACAGAAAAAGTGCTAGAGCATTAGTCACGTGGGAAATGCAAATCAAACCACAATGAGACACCACTTCATCCCAATGAGAGTGGCTGAACAAAATACAAAAACAAACAACAAAACTCAGAAACTAAGTGTTGGTAAAGATTCGGAGAAACCAGGAAACTTCATATGACTTTTCTTAAGGGATGTAAAATACTTCCATACTTCCAGCTCTTGGGAGAGTGAGACAAAGACACTCTCTCTCTCTCTCTCTCTTTTTCTCCTCCCCCGTATAAGGAATCAAATTCAGGGTATCATGCATGTCAGACAAGGAGTCTATCAACTGAACTATACTCTCTACTAAAAATGTCACAAGTTCAAAAGCCAACCTGAGCTACAGTGTTAGTTCAAGGCTAGCCTAGGCTACTCTATAAACAAACAGATAAATAAATAATGGGGTTGGAGAGACAGCGTAGTGGTTAAGAGTGGTTACAGTTCTTGCAGAGAACCTGAGTTTAATTCTTAGCACCCACATGGCTGCTCACAGCTATTGATAATTCCATTTTCAGAGAATCTGATGTCCCCTTCTAGCCTCTGTAGGCTCCTGTATGCAGATGGTGCACACACATGCACTAAGGCACACACATATACATAAGTGAGTATTTCAAAAAGTAATTATAATAGTGTAGGCAATAGAAAAATAATCTGAAAAAATCTTCAAAAATAAATACAGAATTACTACCCTTAATTATATATCCAGATTATATATATATACATAATATATATATATTTAAAGATTTCTTAATTTATTATGTATACACATACCAGAAGAGGTCACCAGATCTCATTATAGATAGTTGTGAGGCACCATATGTTGCTGGAAATTGAGCTCAGGACCTCTGGAAGAGCAGCCAGTGCTCTTAACTTCTGAGCCATGTCTCCAACCCCCAAGAGTTGGGAAGCTGATCTCTCCCCACTCTGAAGTAGAGCTTCTCTGTGCAACAGTCCTGGCTGTCCAATCTGTAGACCAGACTGGCCTCAAACTAGCAGAGATCCGCCTACCTCTGCCTCCCAAGGCTGGGACTAAAGGCATGTGCTACCTCTGTCCATTGTCCAAATTTATTAAAATTCTCACACAATTTTTTTACATCTGAGTTGATTGCATGCCAAGTAAATACTCCACCACTGAGCTGTTTCCCTGAGACAAGCAAATATTTATAACATGAATGTTCATAGAGGCACTCTTCTTAAGGTACAATAATACAAATGTCTATCAGTTGATGAATGAATAAAAGGAACTAAACCTGAGTCCTTTGCAAGAATAGTGAGGACTCAGCCAGTTATGGTGGCATTGCAAGCATTTAGTCCCTGCACACAGGAAGCAGAAGCAGGTAGATCTCTGAATTCCAGGCTGTCCTGATCTACAAAGCAAGTTCTAGAACAGTTAGGGATATACAGACAAACCCTGTCTTGATGAACCATTTCTTCAGTCTCTGTAGGACATTTTGTTAATTAATAATAGATGTGGAAGGACCCAGCTCTTTATAGATGATGCCACCCTAGAGTAGGTGGTACTGTGTTGTGCAAAAAAGCAAGTAGGGTGAGCCAAACTAATAAGCACAAGTCCTCCATGGTCTCTGCTTCAGTTCCTGCCCCCAGATTCCTGCCCTGAGTTCCTGTCTTAGCATCTTTAGATGGACTGTGACCTCAGATATGTGAGTCAAATAAACCCTTTCTGTCTTTGTTAGGATTTCTATTGCTGTGAAGAGACACTATAACCACAGAAACTCTTGTAAAGGAAAATATTTAATAATTGGAGTAGCTTACAGTTCAGAGGTTTAGTTTATTACCATCATGGTAGGACATGGTAGACATGGTGCTAGAGAAGGAACTGAGAGTCCTATATCTTGATTTGCAGGCAATAGAAAGTGAACTGAGACACTGGGCTGGGTGTAACTTGAGCACAGAAGACCTCAAAGCACCCCCCCAATGACACACTTCCTCCAACAAGGCCATATTTATTCCAACAAAGCCACACTTCCTAATAGTGCCACTCCCTATGGGGGCCAATTAATTACATTCAAACTACCATACCTCTCAAGTTATTTTTTTTAAAGATTTATTTATTATGTATATAGTATTCTGCCTCCACGTATGTCTGCAAGCCAGAAGAAGGCACCAGATTTCATTACACATGGTTGTGAGCCACCAAGCCATTGCTGGGAATTGAACTCAGAACCTTTGGAGGAGCAGCCAATGCTCTTAATCACTGAACCATCTCTCCAGCCCCCCAAGTTACTTTTGATAGATGTTTTATCACAGCAACAAAAGCAGACTAATACAGAGTTAAAGACCAGCCTGGGCTATTACCCTGTCTAGACAATAGAGGATGGGATGGAAAGACCAGATTGGTGAGATAGCTGAGTGGTTTAAAGTTGCTTATCACCAAGCTTGATGATCTGAGTTTGATCCCTGGAGACCATATGGTGGAGTGAGTCAACTCTTAAAACTTCTTTGATTGCCACACATTTGCTCTGTCACATGTATGTTCGTACACACACAATAAATTCATAAGTGTAAAAAAAAAGTTGGCTTTTGTTGTTTGTTGGTTGGTTTGTTGATTTGTTTTTCAAGACATAGTTTCTCTGTGTAGCCTTTACTGTCCTGGAACTGATCTGTAGACCAGGCTAACCTCAAATTCACAAAGATCTGCCTGCCTCTGCCTTCTGAGTGTTGGGATTAAAGATGTATTCCACCACCACCCAGCTCTTTTTATTTTTATTTTTCCTTTTAATTCATAAAGAAAGAGTTTGGTGATTGAGAAGCCTTGTTGGAGAGGGAAATTTAGTCAGTAGTGTCTGGCATGGTCTAGCCTGGGGGTCTAGATTTACAGTCCTGCAGCCACTTAGTCCTAATTAATCACACAAAGGTTTATGTTAATTACAAGCTATTACAGCCCACCTATGCTTCCTACCAGCCAATCAAAGTTTTGTTATATCAATATGAGCAAAAAAATCTTTACAATGTACACAAGAAATATCCCACAGCACTTCCTCCTTTTTTTTTCTTTTCAAAAAGAACCCTGAATCCGATCTCCTTCATTTAGCTTTTGTCATGACCATTATTCATAAAAAATTGTAACCAACACTCTAAACAAAGACAAACATCCATAATACATTTTTTTAGGGAGTGTGGGCATAGTTCTCTAGATTACTTCCTGCTGATTGGGAGTGCTGGTAATCTTATGGGGACCCAAAGAAAAATTAGGATTATAGACAAGTCCTGAGTGAAGTATTCTGTGAAGCTGGGTCATCTCAGACAGTCTCCTTGAAGTTGTTCTGGATGTAGAGCTCAGAGGAAACTACAACAGAGGTGCTCTGGAGTGTTGCGATATCTGGGTCATCTGTTTCCATTTGGAGTTTTTCAGGGGGTCTTCCTCAATCTAACTTTATTTTCTTTAACCAGGAATAAAGCCACAGCCTCTGATTTTCTGTAGAAATAAAAACAAAACCTCTTCTCTAAATTAACGTATCTCATGACTTCATTTTTGAAGTCAAGGCATTTACAAAATATATTGGCTAGATTAATCCAACAACATTTATTTATAACCAAGTCTCTTAGCAGCTTTTAGCTTGGTTTAGCCCCCTGGGGTCCAGACTCACAGTCCTGTAGCTACTTAGTCCCATTTAATCACAGAAAGGCTTATGTTAATTACAAGCTAGTTGGCCTATGGCTCAGGCACATTACTATCTAACTGATATTTTAAGTTGATTCATATTCTTATTTATATTTAGCCATATGGCTTGGTACATTTTCTCAGAGCAGCATTTCCATCTTTCTCTCTCTCTGTCTTCTGGCATCTCTGCTCTCTCCTTTCCTCTTTCCGGAATTCTTTTAGTCTGCCAGCCTGCCTATGCTTCCTACCAGCCGATAAACGTTTATTAATCAATCTGAGCAACAAATCTTTACAGTGTACAAAATCAATATTCCACAGGAGGGAAACAGGGAACAAATGTTTTATGAATACAGGTTTTCTGTGGGAGTAATAAAAGTGTTTTGGAAATAGATAATAGTGGTTGTACAACACCACAAATGTCAACACTACTGAACTGAACACTTTAGAATGATTATTAAATAAATATATTAGATTTTTTGTTTGTTTAATGTATGTGAGTGTTTTGCTCCCATGTATGTCTGGGTATCATATGTACCTTTGAACTGTAGTTACCGATGGTTGTTAAGAATCTGAGAATTAAGCTGAAGAGCTCGCTCAGAGGTTAAGAGCACTGACTGTTCTTCCAGACGTCCTGTGTTCAATTCCCAGCAACCACATGGTGGCTCACAACCATCTGTCTTGAGATCTGGTGCCCCCTTCTGGCATGCAGACATAGTGGAGGCAGAATGTTGTATACATAATAAATATATCTTTAAAAAAAAAATCTGGGGCTGGAGAGATGGCGCGGCGGTTAGGAGCGCCCTCTGCTCTTCCGGAGGACCCGGGTTCGATTCCCAGCACCCACATGGCAGCTAACAACTGTCTGTAGTTCCAGTTCCAGGCAAACACCAAGGCAAATAAATAAATAAATAAAGTTTAAAAAAAAAAATCTGTGGATCAAATCCAGATCCTCTGAAAAAACAATAAATACTCTTAACTAATGAGGTATCTCCCTTGAACCTAAAACCATTTTTTAAAACATTTGTTTTAGTTTATGTGTATGTGGCTGAGTGTATGTAAATAAGCCAGATAGATGCTAGAAAATGAGAAAGGACTGCTCTTAATAACCAAGATATCTCTCTAACCCTGTTAAAAAAACATATTTTTAAAATTTATCTGTCCCTACACAAAGAACTACAGGCAACTAAGAAATCTGGAGAAATAGTCTTCCCCAGGAAAGAGCACACTAACTAATTACCTAATACCAAATAGTAAACCCTGAAAACATGCATAGAAGTAACATTATCCAGACTGAGCAGGTTATGTTAAGGAATATTACATATATATGCAATTAAGGAATAAAGAGGACAAGAATCTTAAAGAGAGTAAGGAGGGGTATATGGGACAGTTTGGAGGAAAGAAAGGGAAGGGTGAATAATGCAATTAGATTATAATCTCAAAAAGAAAAATATTTGTTGTGTGTGTGTGAAGGTGCCCTTGGAGACCAGAAGAGGATATCAGATCCTCTGCAGTTGGAATGAGTTGACCAGTATGAATTCTAGCTGACCAGTATAACTTCTAGGAACTGAACCCAAGTCCTGTGAAAGAACAGAAAGTGCTCTTAATCATTGAGCCATCTCTCCAACCCTAAAATGTAGTAAATTTAAAAAAATTATATATATATATTGCTTGACTTTAAATAAATATATATAATTTTAAATATATACTTAAAGTCAAGCAGTAGTGTCTTCTGCCTTTAATCCCAGCATTCATGAGGCAGAGGCAGGTAGATCTGAGTTCAAGGCCAGCCTGGTCTCTAGAGAATGAGTTACAGGACACAGATCCTGTCTAAAAACGAACAAACTAGGTATATATTTTATGTGTATCAGTGTTTTATTTACATTGAGTCTGTGCAGAAGAGGGCTTTAGATATCCTTCCTGGAAGTGAATGATTTTAAACTCCTGATTCTTCTTCCACCGTCTCCTGGGAGAAGTGGGATCACAGACCTGTGCCATATCCAGTATACATTATATCATTTCTCTTCTTCCTTCCTTTCCTTTCCTTCCTTTCTTTCTTCTTTTTTTATGATTTATTTATTATGTACACAGTATACAGAAGAGGGTACCAGATGTTATCATAGATGGTTGTGAGCTACCATATGGTTGCTGGGAATTGAACTCAGGACCTCTGGAAAAACAGTCAGTGTTCTTAACCTCTGAGCCATCTCTCCAGCCCCCCTTTCTTTCTTCTTGAAGCAAGTTTGCCCAGGCCATCTTGAAGCTCACTCTGTAGACCAGGCTGGCCTTGAACTCATAGAAATCCACCTGCCTCTGCCTCCTGAGTGCTGGCATTAAAGTGACACTATCACCACTTGGCAGTATATTTTTTCTTAAGAATGTTCAATTATTTGCAATAAATAACTACAGTAGAGCACTTAACCATTCACATATTTCAAAATATATTATCACATTTAATCCTCACTCTCTAGTTTTTATTGGCAATAAATAATTTAGATTAACTTTCCCATAGACTCACACACAAAAATATAAATAAGACATAAAATAAAGACTTTTAAAAATGTTTTTTAAGATTTATTATGTATACAACATTCTGCCTCCATGTATGCCTACACGCCAGTAGGGAGCACCAGATCTCATTATAAATGGCTCTGAGCCACCATATGGTTGTTGGGAATTGAACTCAGGACATCTGCAAGAGCAGCCAGTGTTCTTAACCTCTGAGCCAGCTCCTGGCTTTAATTGTTAAAATAATATATATATATACATATATATATGTGTGTGTGTGTATAGTCATATATACATATATTTATATATGAGGTCAGTGAGATGGCACAGCAGGTAAGTTGCTTGCTACCTAGCCCAAGTTCCATCTCAGAAGCCACATGGTAGAGAAAGAAAGCCAATTCCCCCACTTTGTTCTCTGATCTCTAAAAGCACACCATGGCATGTATTTATACATACTTGTACATACAAGATAAATAAATGTAATTTTAA
This sequence comes from Sigmodon hispidus, assembly GCA_004025045.1. NCBI lineage: Eukaryota > Metazoa > Chordata > Mammalia > Rodentia > Cricetidae > Sigmodon > Sigmodon hispidus. The sequence goes on from PVIH01015843.1 coordinate 25,583, forward strand.
AAACCCACATATATATATATATATACATACAAATATATGGATATGTATATATTCAATATGGAGATTTGAATTCAGTGTCTAGCACATGCTACCCAAGCACTGAGCCACTGAGTTACATTCTCAGCAAGAATAATAAATTTTGACCAGGCAATGGTGGTGCACTCCTTTAATCCCAGCAGAGGCAGGTGAATCTTTGTGAATTTGACATAAGCCTGGTCTATAGAGTGAGTACCAGGACAACCAGGGATATACAATGAAACCCTGTCTTAAAAAAAAAATAACAAATACATTTTAAAAATAATAAATTTGTTGGGGCTGGAGAGATGGCTCAGCAATTAGGAGCACTGATTGCTCTCCTGGAGAACCTGCATTCAGTTCCCAGCACCCACATGGCAGCTTACGACTGCGGCGAGCCGCCTCTGTCCTGCACTTTATTGGAGTTACAGCTCAGTTGTGAAGTGGTGGAAAGAAGACC
>PVIH01015843.1:26157-39388 GCA_004025045.1 Sigmodon hispidus
AGCCAATGATTGGTTCAAAGTAGTCTCATTAGCATATGGCTGGTGATTGGCCCAAAGTAATGGCTCATTAACATATTTGAGGACCGCATCGGATAGGTCCTTTCTCGATGCCATAGGCACATCGGATTGGTTACTACTCGATGCCTAATTAGCATAAGCGGCGCCGGCAAGCTGTGCAAAGGCAAACCGCGCCCTACATACAACTGTCTGTAATTCCAAGATCTGACACCCTCACTCAGACATACATGCAGTCAATACACATAAAAATAAATAAATAAATATTTTTTAAAAATAATAAATTTGTTGCATACAGTTTACTATAATAAAAAAGGGAAGGACTGGAAAGACTGCTTAGTGGTCAAGTGCACTTGCTGCTCTTTCAGAACACTGGAGTTTCGTTTCTACCTTCTACATTAGGCCACTCACAACCACCTGTAACTACAGTCCCAGAGAGGTCTGATGGTTTCTTCTAGCCTCTAGGCTTACACACACACACACACACACACACTGAATAAATAAATATGTAATAAAAATTTTGTCTTAGGGTTTCTTGTTTTGGAATATTTGTATACTGTGTGAAGATATGTTGTTGTGATTGGTTTAATAAATAACTGAACAGCTAATAGGTAGGCAGGAGAAATAGGGAAGACTTTATGGGAAAGAGAAAGAAGGGAAAAGAGAATAGAAACAGGCTCACAGAGATGAGAAGAGACACAGAGCAAGCAGGACATGCAGGAGAAGAGGGAATGACCACAAACTATGTTGCAGAATGTAGATTAATATAAATGGGTTAATATAACTTATAAGAGCTAGTTAGGAACAAGCCTAAGCTATAGCTGAGCTTTCACAGTTAGTAAGTCTCTGTGTCATTATTTGGTAGCTGGTGGAACAGAGAAAAACTTGTTACAATTTCTGTTGCTGTGATAGGATACCATGACCATGGAAGCTCTTTTGTCTTGTTTTATTTTGGTATTTGGTTTGGGGACTTTTTTTTTGTTACTGTTATTGTTTGTTTTTCTTTTGAGACAGGGTTTCTCTTTGTCTCCCGGTTGTTCTGAAACTCACTCTGTAGACCAGGCTGGCCTGGAACTCAGAGATCTACCTGCCTCTGCCTCCCAAGTGCTGGGATTAAAGGCATGTACCACCATCACTTGACTGCATAGCAACTTTTATGAAAGAAAATATTTAACTGAAGCTGTCTACAGGTTCAGAGATTTAGTTCATTATTAGTGTGGTGGGAAGCATGGCAGCACACAGGTAGTCATGGTGCTGAAGAAGAGCTAAGGGTTCTGTATCTGGATCTAAGGCAGCCGGCAGAGAAAGTAACACTGGGCCTGTCTTGAGCCTCTAAAACCTCAAAACCCATCCTCAGGGACATACTTCTGATAATAAGGCCATACCTACTCCAACAAGACCACAAGTCCTGATCCTTTCAAATAGTGCCACTCTCTATAAGCCTATGAAGGACATTTTTCATTCAAACCACCACAAGATTTAAAGAAAAAAAAATGTGGGGGTATATCTCTTTAATCTCAGTACTTGGGAGGCAGAGATACTCAGATCTACCTGAGTTGAATGCCAACCTAATCCACACTGGAGATCTAGGTCAACTAGGGCTACACACTACTTCACTGTGGATATAGAGATGGCTTACCAGTTAAGAGTACTTCAGAGGACTGAAGTTTGATTCCCAGAATCCAAATGGCAGCTCACAACCCTCTGTAACATCAGCTCAAAAATATTGGACACCCTCTTCTGACCTTCTCAGGTACTAGGCATGAAAATGAGTGTAGCCTGAAGTTTCTGGCCCATCTGGCCCAAGGTCCGGACCTGTAGTCCACAGCTGCTTAGCTCCAAATATCTAGCTATAGGTTTTTATTATATACTAACTAGAGTTCATGCAATAAGTAGGCAAAACATATATGCAGACATACCTTGTCTGTGACTCTTTTTTTTTTTAAACTTTATTTATTTATTTATTTATTTATTTATTTGCCTTGGTGTTTGCCTGGAACTGGAACTACAGACAGTTGTTAGCTGCCATGTGGGTGCTGGGAATTGAACTCAGGACCTCTGGAAGAGCAGACGGTGCTCTTAACCACTGAGCCATCTCTCCAGCCCCGTCTGTGACTCTTGAGACCCAGAAACCTGACCAGGACTTTGAAGGAAGGAGAAAAGACAGACCCATAGACAAACACAAAAAAGTTAGGATCAGGAGGGCTGTGAGCTCTGATGGAGACACACCTACTCCAAAGCAACAACGTGGAACTTCAGTGCTTTTATTATGTATGCCATGGGATAGATGAGTTAGGTAGTCTAGATAGGGAGGTCTCTGTGTGCAAGCAGTTTCAGTCTATGTAGAGAGCTGCATGTAGCCACACCTTAAAGATGGAGCTGGCTTCCACCCTCCACCTTCCACATGGTGAGCGCTCTCAGTGACAAACATTCCCATAATTGGCCAGGCTGAGGATCTGGCTTGCTTCTGAATACCTGGGCCTATCGGTAGTGCCCACGTGGTGTACTGGGGTTGGCTGCCCAGAGGCTATTTAAGGCTGCGGGCAGAGTTTCCTCGGAGGGGATGAGAGAGAAGAGAATGAGAGAGAACATGTAGCAAGTCAGTCAGTCCCTGTCCTAAGTAAGTAAGTAAGTAAGTAAGTAAGTAAGTAAGTAAGTAAGTAAGTAAGTCAGAAGTCAGAAGTCAAGGTTCCTGAATAAAACTGCTGAAAGAGCCTGGTGTTGCGTCTTCCTTGCGGGTCAGCGCGACAAGTCTATAACCATCTGAGGGAAGGAAGCTGTAGTTGCTAATTTTTGTACACATTGGTCAATTGCTAGTAAACCCTCATACTTGGATCAGAGGAATGCTTTAGATTCCATGCGTCAGAGGCACTGATCTTTGACATGGCCATGTTCATATCAACAATATGTTCACTAAGGACTTCATGCATTATTCACACATATACTCAACACTTTTTCAACTCTCTGTGCAAACAAAACATCCCTAGACATAAAAACTAACAAATAAAAACAACCCCTCCGAAAAACATACAGAGCAAGAAAATGAACAGAAGTTTGGGGCTAACCTGGGTTACCTGGTGAGACCCTGTCTCAACCTTCTAAAAAAAAAAGGTGGAAGAGTTTTGTTTATTTTGCCTTGTTTCTGCAGTGGTGGAAACCAAATCTAGGACAGCATAACTGAGTCTGACTCTCAGTCCATAAAGTAAGTGTGGTAGTGTACATCTGTAATCCCAACACACAGGAATCAGAGGCAGTTGCTAGGCCTACAAGGCTAGATAGTGTCCCCCCGCAAAAAAAAAGAGTGAAGTCTGGTGTGATGGCACATGCCTATCATCCCAACACTCATAAAGTTCATGCAGGAGGATCAGAAGTTCAAATGCAGTCTCAATCACGCGGCACATTTAAGGCCATCCTGTGTTATTTGAGACTCTGTGTCTCAAACAAAGAAACAAACAGAAAAGATACAGTCACAGTCTATTCCCCCTGGAATTCTTGCCTGGCCTGGAATTAGTTGCCTGAATAACTGAGTTCAGTCTCCGGAAAGGACCCATATGGTAGAAGGAAAGAATCAACTCTCAAAGGTTGTAGAATAGTTTGGCTTTGAACTCAAAGATACACCTACCTCTGAATCTTCAAGCTAGAATCACAGGTGATTAATTGTGAACCCCAGTTGTAGGTACTGGAAACCAAATTATAGTCCTCTGCAAGAGTGACACACACGTTTTTGTTACTTTGTTTGTGACAGGATTTCTCTGTGTTGCAACTCTGGCTGTCCTGGAACTTGCTTTGCAGAACAGGCTGGTCTTGAACTCTCAGAGATCTGCCTGCTTCTGTCTCCTGAGTGCAGAGATTAAAGGCATGTGCCACTCTCTGAAACAGATGGGTAGGGAAGATATTTAAGGCAGGAGGAGGCAAATATTTATACATTCTGTAGAAGCGACCAGCCAAGCCAGGCTGAGGACTCTTAAAGATAGCATTTACTCTGTTCAGTCTGAGAAGTTGGCTGGGTGGGAATTGACTGTTTCTTCTGATGTTCAAGCTTTTCCCAAATATGTGGCTCTGGGTTTTCTTTATATACTAACTAGAATTTGTGCAATATAGCCTTAGCTTGGCTTGTTTTTAGCCAGTTTTTCTAACTTAAGTTATCTCATTTTGAGGGAGGAGTTTTCCTGTGTCCTCACCAGCACTCCCCACATAACCATACAGAGACTTAGTTATAAATGTTTTGCTGATAGCTTAGGCTTGTGTTTTAGCTACTCTTATAACTTTTTTTTTAAATTAAACTTTATTTATTTATTTATTTGCCTTGGTGTTTGTCTGGAACTGGAACTACAGACAGTTGTTAGCTGCCATGTGGGTGCTGGGAATTGAACCCCGGTCCTTTGGAAGAACAGCTAGTGCTCTTAACCGCTGAGCCATCTCTCCAGCCCTACTCTTATAACTTAAATTAACCAATTCCTATTAATCTATGTGCTGCTCCAGGGCTTGTTTACTTTATGTATGAACTTTCCATCCTGCTCTCTGTCTCATGGCATCTCCTTCAACTCTGCCCCAGCATTCTGTGCCTCCAATCTTGCCCAGCCATCAGCCAACCAGCTTTTTACTTATAATGAGAGCAACACGTCTTCATGGTGTACAGAAAGATTATTGCACAGCACTGTTTCTCTTTAACTATGTTTTGCTTCTGGACTTCTTACCTTTCTTTATTCTGTCTATCTTTCCTTCTTCCTCTGTGGCTGGCTGTCTGGCTCCTGGCACCCTCCTCTCCTTATTTTCCTGCTCCTCAGTCTTCCCTGTCTTATTCTCTCTGTCCACCAGCCCCACTTATTTCTCTCTTCTGCCTAGCTAGTCATTCAGTTCTTTGTTAGACTAATCAGGTGTTTTAGCCAGGCAAAGTAACACAGCTTTATAGAGTTAAACAGATGCAACATGAAAGAATGAAGCCCATCTTTGCATCATTAAACAAATATTCCACAGTATAGAGGAATGTAACACATTTTAAACTAATATTCTACAACAGGATACTGTTCAGATCAGATAACTGTCCATCCGTGGAAAAGGCCAAACCTAGCTGAGTATGAAGATGTGGTGACACACATTTGCATTCCCAGTACTTGGGAGGCATAGGCAGGTGAAATTCTGTCAGTCAGGGATACTTAGTGGGACCCTATCAAAAAGGAAAAAACCAAACCAAACCAACCAACCAAACAAACAAACAAAAAAACCCCAAAACAAAAGCAAAGCAAAACAAAACACTCCACAAAAAAAAAAAAAAATGACAAATTTTCATCTTCTCTGGATTTCAGCTTTGTCAAGAGATACTTCCCCAGGAAAATCATCACCTTCTTTCTTAGCATATATTAACTATGTAATTCATACTATATTGAATTTTTCCTCAGTTCCGTCCTGAAATTATAAGAAAAATTCTGCTAAGTTCGAACACACTTTTAGAAAGTTTCTAGAAGATTTCAAAGGGTAGTGGTTTTGGATTTTTCCCTATTGTGAAATCCCATCATTCAGTAAATTTTTCTTATTTCTCTTCCCTACTGGAAAAAACATTCTCCTCTCTCTCTCTCTCTCTCTCAGATATACTTGAGAATTGTACCTAGGTCATCTGGAAGAGCAGCCAGTGTTATTGTATAGTCCTTGGAACTCTTCATGTAAGCCAAGCAGTTCTTAAACTCACAAAGATTTGTCTGCTTCTGCCTCCCTAGTCATAGGATTAAAGGTGGTGCCATCAAGCACAACTACAAACCTTCTCCTTTACCCACTCAGAATATACTATTCTTATCCCTTCTGCCTTTATCCTTATTCTTTCCATTCTCTCTGGTCTTTAATGCCCTAATAACTTATTTCTCATTTTTAAAAAATATTTATTTATTTATTATGTATACAGTATACAGAAGAGAGTACCAGATGTCATCATAGATGGTTGTGAGCCACCATGTGGTTGCTGGGAATTGAACTCAGGACCTCTGGAAGAACAGTCAATGCTCTTAACCTCTGAGCCATCTCTCCAGCCCCCTTCTCATTGAGTCAAAAAAGGGAGAAAAATTAAAAAATTAAGTGTAGTGGGGTTGTCCATGTAAATGCAATCCGCTTTTCCATCCTCAGGCCGAAAGTGGACAGCAGATTCCCTGGAGCTGAGCAGTGGGACAAGGGAGCTGGGAACCCAATTCAGTTCTTCCATAAGAAGAATCTGTGCTCCTAACCACTGAGCCATTTTTCCAGTCCCCAGGGGAAAAAAAAATTTAAGTACATTACATTAAAATATTTATTTATTGGGCATGCGTGCATGTGACACGGTGCACATCCTGGGGCTATAATTCTGGAGACCTTGATTTGTCTAGTTAACTGCTGGCTGTATCTGGTTAGCTCTACCGGTGAACTCTGTGGGAGGTTGTTGGAATGACCCAAGGGAACTACAGCAGCTGTTGGTATCCTGCAGGACCTAATGGGGGCGCTAGGAATCCGGATTAGGGCAGGACTCTTCAGCAATCCAATGCTAAGGGTTCGGGAGATAGAGCACCCCCTATAGCAAGTGCGGATTAGAGGCTGATGGAAGCACGTGGTCTCCTTTTACCAATAGCAAAGTAACACTCGCTTCCTCCGTTCCCCATGGAAACAACACCGCCCCCACTGATCTTCCCGCCCCTTCAGTGGTGAGGTTTTGGCCTTTCATTGAATGTTTTGGGTGACAATCAAATACTCGCTCCTTCTGGCTGGATAGTTTGCTTCCGTGACACAAGCGACTACACACCGATTGGTCAGCAAACTAGGGCTGACTTATCCTTACCCAATGATGCTCTTGTGGGGCGGGGCCGAGTGAAGACTCAGAGCCAATCAGCGGCGACGTCGCTTGTGCGCCTCCACGTCGGCAGCTGCTGCGGTCAAGATGGAGGCACTGATTTTGGTAGGAGCTGGAAGGCCGGTGCGGCCGCCGTGGTGTCTGGAGGGTCCGGGAGGCGGGGTTTAGCAGCTGGGGCCGGGAAAGGGGAGTTCCGGGCAGGCCTCGAAGCTCCCGCTGTCCGAGGAATGCAAGTGTGGCCTACATGGGACCCAGAGCTTCGGTTAGGTGGAGGAAGCCTTGCCGGGAAGAGGGCAGAGTCGGTGGCAAAGTTTAAGAGAGCGTGCGGGGTCCATAGGACAGTTCTGAGTGTGTTGGATGGGGCTCCTTCAAGTTCTCCTAGGTGGTTGGCATTGTGGAGCATACCTACTTGAATCCCCCCCAAACCATCATATTCCCCCCAAATTGTCTTGTTAGCCTCAGATACCTGGCAGTGGTCAGAATTCGATTATCTATGGGTAATACCATGTCATGTTCCTTATGTTTTCGGTTTCCTGTTAGTCTTTTTAGTATATAATTCTGTCGTGATTGAGAATTACCCCTCCATCCAAGTTTCTGGAATACCTGGTATAGCCAGTATAGATTTTGGTATATCTTTTCAGACTCCTTATTCTGTTCTCTTTTTCCATCCTTCAGACTTTGGGAACTCATACTGTAGGATCCGTTGTCAGACTTCCTCCTCTGATTACAAGAGAATTGTGGCTACTGGAGTGCATTAGCTCTTTTGTGTGTTGATCCTTTCTGATTGTTCAAATAAAACTCTACCCCTTTAGAACAGGACCAGAACATTTCTTTCAAGTGTGTTGGTGGGCAGTTTGGAGATTGTGAGTCTGCCTGTGTCTGTGTGTTAGTATAGGAATTAACTTCCAGCTTCTTTCCTTGAGTTGGATTCTAGGACTGTTTCCATAGAGTCTTCCTTGGTTCCTATTTTCCTTTAGATTCCTTAGTCAGAAAAAAAAAAAAAGAGAGAGAGAGAGCCCCTTCTACATTGATCCTTATTGAATACCTCCTGCCTTGGAACCCAGCTATCCTGGAACTTACTATGTAGCTTTGCCTACCTCTATCTCGATAGCACTGGGATTAAACATATATGCCACAACACCTACTTGTTTTAGTTTTTTTGAGAGTTTCATGTAGGCCACACTGGAATCAACTTTGCCACAAAGCCAAGGCAGACCACCACATCCACCTGGCATTTATGTGGGAATTTGAACTCTAATTTTCACATTTGTATGGCAAGCACTTTAACTACTGACCCATCTGCCTATACCTTCTTTCCCTTCTTTTCAAATGTCAAAAAAAAATTTATACTCATTATATGAGTGGGGAAAGTCAAATGAAATGCTTACTATTTTGAGTAGTTTCAAGTACTTCCGGTATTAGTCAGTTAATGAATTTTTAGAATCTGATAACAGATGTAGAAAAAGTCTGTGGAATTGGTGTCCTTGAATTTTTTTTTTTTAAGATTTATTTATTTTTATTTTATGTACAGTGGTGTTTTGCCCTGAAGCTAAAGTTACAGACAGTTGTGAGCTGCCATGTGGGTGCTGGGAATTGAACCCGGGTCCTCTGGAAGAGCACTCTGTGCTCTTAACCTCTGAGCCATCTCTCCAGCCCCCTCCTTGGACATTTTTAAGCTTTTTAACCAGGTATGTTGGCTCATACTTATAATCCCAGCACTCAGAAGGCTGAGTTCATATTGCTACTAATTTCAGGCCAGCCTGGGTTACAGAGTAAGATCTTGTCTTATAAAACCAAAATTAGCTGGGTGGCAGAGGCAGGAGGATCTTCATGAGTTTGAGGCCAACTTGGTCTACAGAGTGGGTTCCAGGGCAGGCAGGGCTGTTATACATAGAAACCCTGTTTTGAAAAACAAGACAAAAATACCCCAGCAACTTAAATTAATTTAGTGGAACCAGCTTAAAGAATGAAGAAGGTGCTGGCAGTGGTGGTGCATGCCTTTAATCTCAGCACTCAAGATGCAGAGACAGGTGCTTCTCTAAGTTCGAGGCCAGCTTGGTCGACAGAGCTAGTTCCAGGACAGCCAGGGCTGCACAGAAAAACCCCTGTCTTGAGAAAACAAACACACAAAACAGAGTGAGGAAGGGGATACTCCAGGGTCCCTTTTCCATTGGCTCTGTTGGGGTGGGTGTAGTGAAATGGTAGAGCACATGCTCTAGCTGGCTTTAAAGGTTCTATATTTGGCCCCTAGCACTGGGAAAGTTCAAGTTATGTGGGGTAATCTCTGTCATTTCTCTTCCTTCTCTGTTCCTTTTGTCCTGTGTGGTCTCTCAGCCTGCTTCTTCCTCATTCTTGCACTTTCAGCTGAACTAATCTTCCGGATGCAGTATCAGATCCTTTCTTTTAACTTGCTTAAATGCCCCTTACCTTTACTTTTTAAACTATACTGAGTCTTTGCCGCTATTGCACTTTTCAGTGAAGCACGGTACCAAAAACTCCATTCCCATTTGGGTTTCTTTGTTCTGCCAGAACAAATCTCTCTCTCTCTCTCTTTTTTTTTTTTTTTTTGAGACAGTCATGTAGCCAGGGCTGGACTTGAACTTGTAATCTTCTAGCCTCATCAAGTTTCTCTCTGATGTTTCTGTAGGTTCTTACACTTTTTCAGTGTGCAGAATTTTCCTTTCAGTGATCAGTTGTATAAATAAAGTTTTTGTTGAGGGGGCTGAAGCTCCTGCCTTTAGTCCCAGTACTTGGGAGGCAGAGACAGGTGGATCTCTTGAGTTTGAGGCTAGCCTGGTCTATAGAGTGAGTTCCAGGACAGTAAGAGTCATGTAGAGAGTTCCTGTCTCAAACAAACAACAAAAACAAGCTGGGTAGTTGGTGGCACTTGGGAGGCAGAAACAAGCAGATTGATAGGAGTTTGAGGTCAGCCTGGTCTACACAGAGAAACCTTGTCTTTCTAAACCAAAAAGAAAAACAACCCAAAAACTCCCAAATCTTGTGTGTGTATACATATATATACACACATATATACATACATGGATATACACACCTGACCTTGGGCATCAGGTATGCAGGTGATACATACGCATGCAAAACAGTCATACACATAAAATCTTGGAGGGGGAAAACGTTCCAGCCTTGACTCATAATTGTATTTGTCTAACCTTCCTTCAGTCCTCTGTGTTCTTAGCCTGTCTTGGCCTCAGCCTTCTCTGCTGCTGTCTCTCCTTTGCTCAGTTGTTAGTGGACAGGAAGTTGCAGGTTGCTCTTCTCCGTTTATAATCTGGAACCTTAAAGTTAATAACCTAGGCTTTCCTTCGGCCTTTGCTTCCCCCCTCCCTGTCAGGAGGGGGAAATTACAGCTGAATTACTGCTAGCAGTTCAGATCCTTAAAACCTTTGTACATAGATTTTTTTTTTTTTTCAATTTCCAGATTTTAATTTCTGAGTGCTTTTCCAGTGTTTTATAGATTAAACCTCAATTCTGTCCATTGTCTCCCCTTAATATTTTATCCTACAACTGACAAATTCTGATTTCCACATCTCATTCAAATATCAGGCCATCTAAAGTGCACTAGGATGTACATGTATCTGGAGGAGGAAACTGTGGGACAGACACATCAGTGACTCAAAGGTTGATATTGTTTCAATGGCCTTTGCTTCCTGAATCATCTTAATGGGGCTTTTGTTAAATTCCTTTGGCACTAACAATAGAGGTACTTGGCCTAAATGCCCCCTCCCCCTGCTTTGGGCAAAGGTATCAATTACATTAAGCCCCCAAAGCACTCCCATCTCGTTCCTGGCAGTCCCTAATGCCCCTCTCCCAGCTGTGTCCTTGCTGATGCTTGGCCCCTCCATTTCGTTAGGAGAAGCAATCTCCTTGTTCCTGTGCTGTGGAGATATATTTCTCAGCCAGGGCTTGAGCAATGCCAGCACTGCCCCCGGTGAGGTCCCTGGCAGCCATAAAAATTTTTATTGTGATTATGTTGGTGTCGGGGTGTCCATCTGGGTTATTGCACACCTAGTTTAATTGATTGAAGTTTAATTTATTGACACTTCAAATTAAATGATCAGAATAAACTGTGCTGTTACTCTGGCCGGCTTGTTTTAATGGTTGATTGCTGGAAGCAGACCTTGGCTTGAACTAAAACCCCCAAAGAGTAATTGACGCTGCTTCTAACTCTCCCTATGTCTTGCCCTCCAAGAAGACCTCGTTATAGATTTCCGACATATTTATTTATATATTTTTTTCCTCTTCCTTCAGAGTGGTGGGAAAGAGTTGGTCCCTGGCAAGGTATAAATTATATCAAAGGTCTAGGGGAACCATCACATGGTCAGAACGGGGGAGGAGGAGGCCTCTACATAAAGAAAACCAGACCCTGGAGAAGCCAGGTCCTCCCTGGGAGGCAGATTGTGAGCGCAGTTGCCTGCCTATGTGAGGGAGGCTCAAGGCAGGCTAGGCTCTTTTTCATCTAGGTTCTTGTTCCATTGGTTTGATTCTGCCTGGTATTGGCAGGGTATTGACAGAAAAACTAGAGGAAGGAGGAGCTACAAGGGACAATAAGGATGGAATAGGCATCACCAGTGCTTGTGCAAATGCTGGAATAACAGAAGGAATACATCTCCATCAAGATGCCCTGGGAGGCTAAAACCATGTGTACTGTGAGATGCCAATGTTGGAGAGGGCTCTCCAAATTTGCCTCTAGTTTTGGACAGAGTGGTTTTCTCTCACAGCAGACTGTTAGGTTTCGTTCCTCCTTTGATTGCCTAGCCTCTGGCACCTCCATTTCTTTAGGAAATCCTTTTATGTAACTTAATTCATATGCTGCAGATAAAAGCTTATCTTGGTGCTGGGTATGTAGCTCAGTTGGTAGAGTGCTTACATAGCACCCCATGGCTGTACAAACTTGTAATCTTTGTGCTCCGTAGATGGGAACAGGAAGATAAGAAATTCAAGGCAATCCTCAGCTACATAGGAACTTGAAGCCAGTCTGGAATACATGAGACCCATCCCCATTCCCAAAATAAAGAAAAGAAAGCCTGTCTCCTACTGGCTTTTTCCCCCCTTTCTTACAGTCAGTATACATAACTGACTCCATCTGTCCCCAGTTGGTCTGAATAAGCTCTGTCAACCTCATCCTCAACTCTTCTGTGTGTGTATATATGTGTATGGGGGAGGGTTTGTTCTAAATACGTAGTTCAGGCTCTCATGGGTTTATGATCCTCTTGCCTTGTCTTCCTGCATGTAGGAATTGGGAGTATGTCCCACTCAACCTGCCTTCCATCTTTTCTGTTGTGTGATTAAACTGAAGAATTCAGAGGCTCTTCATCTAGTCTCTAGCTCTTTTTCTCAGGAGCAGCTGGAAGAGGGCAGCAGGAGTAACCATGATATAAACTCTGGCCAAGGATGTACCAGAATGACACTGTGACTTGCAGTGCTAAGGAAGCTGAGACAGAGGACTCTTGGCCTGAGTGTAAGGTCAGGTTGAAAACTAATAAGATCCTGCCTTGAAAAAGAAGTGAAATTCACATTAAGAAATTAAGACTTGGGGGCTAGAGGGATGGCTCAGAGGTTAAGAACACTGATTGTTCTTCCGGAGGACCTGAGTTCAATTCCCAGCAACCACATGGCAGCTAACAACTGTCTGTAATTCCAGGATCTGATACCCTTACACAGTTATACATGCAGGCAAAACATCAATTCACATAAAATAAAATGAAATATTTAAAAAAACCCAAACAAACAAGAAAACAAATTAAGACTTGGCTAGGCAGTGAGTGGTGGTACATGTTTTTATCCCAGAGGTCTTTCTCAAAACAAAATATCCAAGGACTAGTGAAATAGTACATAGTACTTGACTAACATGCACTCGGCCTTGGATTCTATCTGTACCTAGCACTGGAAATAAAACAAAAGATGTCTCTAGCCCCGTTTGATTTTTTTTTTTCCTTTGCTGAATAATAATTAAGTGTGGGCTTCTGAATTATCCAGTTCAGGGGGTATGTAGGCTATTCTAATGTAGCTCTCAGGCTGGGCTGAGGAGTGCATCTGATTTCAGCTTGCTCTGTTCATCAGATATTCAGCAGCACCACCTAATTTTTTGTGAATCTTCTACCTTGGTAATGGCTGAAGAGTAAGGAACTATGTGACTCCTGTGGAAGAAGTCCTTCTGCAGGGCTAGGTGTCCTGAGCTTTCAGAAAATATTTGAAGAGCCCTGAGGGATGGCTTAGCACTTAAGAGCACTTTTTGCTTTTACAGAGAACACATGTGTTGTTCCCAGCACCTACAGTAGATCATAGCCTTCTCTAATTCCAATGGTTACTCATACATGTAAAATAAATCAGTCTTTTAAAAAAGAAAGAAAGGGGGCTGGAGAGATGGCTCAGCGGTTAAGAGCACCGTCT
>PVIH01015844.1:0-13437 GCA_004025045.1 Sigmodon hispidus
ACCAGTAAAATGAATTTAAAATGCTGAAAAGTTAACAATAACTATAAAGAAGATAAAAATCATAAGCATGACTTATCAAGGGTGATAATGCAAATAAGATTGCTACACATATATTTACTTTGTGTTCAGCTTTCCCTCTGAATTTTTTTTCCATCCCTGTATATCCTTATTCAAGGTCCCTTCCCCCTCCCACCACATCTGATCATTTTTCTTCTCTGCAACTCCCCATCCCCTCCCTTGGCAGGGAGCACACAGTCCTATGGTCCCACTGACCCAATAATGCTTGGATCAGTCTCCACTCCTGGCCAAATCCAGTTTTGTCCCCCCTCCCTCAAGAGTGAGTCAGGTGTTCCTATAGATGGACTGGGGTTTGAAGGGTCAGTCCAGGGTGTTTCTGATCCCAAGCTGTTCAGTGGTTGTGGTTTGAACATGGCTGAATTTCAAAACAGCTTATCTTAAGTGAGCAAAGCCATTTAAAAAACAAGAAATATTGTATAATATTTATATGATATGTCCGGAATAGGCAGATCCACAGACACAGAGAGTAGAGTAGTCATTGCCTATGTCTGGGGATTGGGGAATAAAGGACAAAGAGAGTTTGGAGGTCAAGGCCAACAGGTACTATGTTTATTTGTAAAGATGATGAAATGTTCTAAAACTGACTGTAGTGGTAATTGAACATTTATTTTGTTTTTCCATTATTATTATTATTATTATTATTTTGAGATAGAGTCTTGCCCAGGCTTGCCCTGTGTAGCCCAGGCTGCCTTGGAACATGTTTTTCCTTCCGGAAGGAATGTCTCAGTTGGTAAAGTACTTTCCATGTAATCATAGGTACTTGATGGTATAGGTTTGTAATTTCAGTGCTGGGGGAGTGGAGACAGGAGAATGCCTGGGACTCACTCCTCAGCCAGCCTACTCTAGTTGGTAAGCTCCAGGCCAATGAGAGACTCAGTCTCAAAAAATAGGTGGTTGGAGCCTCAGGAGTGATATCCAAGACTCTCCTCTGTCCTCCATATGCACATGCATACATGCGTACATGCACTGACACACAAACATGCCCATCCAGAGTGATATCTATGTTGACTCTTGCCTTTGTGAAGGCAACAAATATTAATGTATGCAATTTGATAAGGAGTAGGGCTTTTCTTGGCAATGTCAGTCTGGAGGGTATGAACAAAGCATGTTCGTGTGCATGTTCAAAGCATGTGCACCCCGATAGGCTGTAGATACATGGCTGTAGCACAATGAGCATGAAAGATTCCAATTTTCTGGAGACTTCTAGATGCCTCTATATTAGACTTGACTTTTGTCTTCCATTGTTGCCGTGAAATATTCATTTAAGATGTGTTGCATTTGTTCATGCTGTGGGACATTTGTCTTAATGATGCAAAGATGTGTTGCATCCTTTTACGTTGCATTTGTTTAACTCTGTGAAGCTGTGTTACTGTGTCTGTCTAAAACAACCGATGGTCTAATAAAGAGCTGAATGGCCAATAGCAAGGCAGGAGGGGCTGGAAGGCAGAGGGAATAAAGAGGATAAATAAATAGGAGGAAGGAGAAGAATTGAGGAGCAAGAAAAGGAGAAGAAGAAGACTCTAGGGGCCAGCCACCCAGCTACACAGCAAACCACAGAATAAGAAGGACAGACAGGAAAAATAAAAATCCAGAGGCCAAAAACAGATGGGGTAATTTAAGTTAAGAAAAGTTGGCTGGAAATAAACCAAGCTAAGGCCAGGCATTCATAAGAAAGAATAAGTCTTTGTGGATTTATCTGGGAGCTACCTGGGTGGCAGGCCCTGAAGAACAAAAAGCCAAAGAGGAAAAAAAAAACCCAACTATACATTGTGATGAACTTTTCTCTATGATAGCACATCCTAGTCTGGTGGATCTTGCCCTTCTACTTTTCCTTTGCTTGTTTCCTGAATGCTGATAGTTTGAGACCAATTTCAAACTCTCAGACTTGAGCTAGGGCCACTTGCCATTTAGGAGGCCGGGGCTGAAGGCTCCCTCTTTTCAGTGGGACCCTTAATGGATCTGAGCCTATTATTTCCTCATCAGTCAAGGAAAAATAACAATTCCCACTTAGAAGACTTTTTGAAGATTCGGTGAGATAATAAATTTGGAAATGTCTGATGAGTGTAATAATACTTTGTTAAAGGGAATCTTCTTATGCATGTTAATAGCAGCTGATCTCCTTTGGACCTAGCCTAGGGAACCAAGAGGGGAGGGGCAGGGGAAGGGCTGGATTTGATTCCCAGGCTCTTGCCTATGTATAGCACAACCAGGAATGTTGCCACCCAACTCTCCACTGTGCAGTTTAGGGCAGCCAATAAGCAGATAAACGATCTCATGTAAACTAATGTGGTTCCTGTCCCCATTTGCTCACCCTGCTGCCCAGCAACAGCCCATCTCAGTCACATGAATGATGGATGAAGTAAACCAGCAACTGCTGGTCCTTGTGTGGCCTTTTCCTGGGGTCAAGGAGTTTTATTGTTCCTAGCTGCGCAGTGAGCTTGGAAAGAAGGCTTTTTGTGAAATGACTGGTAGGCCACTGGGACTGGCTATCACTTATGGTTTGATCTGCCCATCCAGCACGGACCCCTGCCCAAATCTGTTCTCTGAGTTGGGGGTTGAGACATGGCAAAAAGTCAGAGACACCCCCGCCCGGCTCTAGCCAGGCTCTGGCTTCTCGGTGATTTATTCTTTCTGTGCTTGCTGGGGACATTCTGAAGGCACTTTCAGGCCCCCAGTCTGCCTCTGGGGTCTGGAATGCAGCTTGTCCTCAGTCCTCACCCTCACCACACACACATTCCTGAGCCACTGTCGGAAACCCCATCTCTATCCCAGATCAGCTTGCTCGGCACCACCCGGAGACAGTTTTCTCTGGAGCCCTGCTACCTCTTCTGCCAGATGTGAGCGCCCCTCCCCCGGCTCTGTTTTTCTCCCAAGGCATTTACCACAGTCTGTCCTGTATAAAGTTATTTATATGCTTATCCTATTCCTTCTTCTTGACCACAGTCAGGGACTGGGGTCAGTTTCTGTCTCTCCCTCCCAGTGGCTGACATGGCATTCAAGTACACTCCATCTGTCAACAGATATTTACCGAGCACCTACTGGGCACTTGCGGGGCACAGAGGAAGTAAACCCTGTAACACACTCGCAATCTCGCTACCACCTTTTTGCACACCTTTCCCTGGGGTACAACACATAGGCAGGGGGCAGGAACTAGTGTGTGTATGTGGAGGGGTGTCACGATTCCTTTCTTCCTCTGGGAAGTGAGAAAGGCCCTTAAAGCCCTTAAGGCTTCTGCTCCAGTTCTTCCCCAGGCATGTCCTGTAGTGGGATTCAGGCATTTTTGAGGGAGACCTAGAGGCGTAGCTTTGGGGTCTCAGGATCCTGAATGGGGCGTGGCCAGCCCCCATCGAGAAGCCAGGGCACGCTGCCCTTCCTTCCTGTTTGTTCCTGCGTTTTCGGGGAGAGGATTGGCACCATCACAGCCTGAGACAGTTCCAGATAGTTCCACTCTACAGGAATTGTCTTAAGGTTCAATTTGTATCAGTGAGTGTTTATATAACCCCTTAATAAATATTAATCCTTCATATAATCAATTACAAGTAAATAATTCTGCAATATCTGGTGCCAAAATGTCCCCTTGGAGGACTATACTCAGAGGCAACCCCCAAGAATCAGTATGCTCGGCAGAGCTTCCTTCAAACCTAAGTATTTCTGTTCTCTCCTGCTGGTCTTGTGCCCCCACCACCAGGGAGCCCACATCCAGTACAGGGATGTTGCATATCCTTCAGTCATTACGTATCAAGAGAGTGCCTACTTTCTGGGCACTTCATGGAGGCAAAGTTATGGTTCCCATTCTATGGCCTGATCTGGTGTTTCCGGGGAACAGAGGAAGCTGGCCTCTTGCATCCTCATTCTCCCTTGAAGAAGTGAGCCTTATTTCTCCAGATAGAGCCAGAAGAACACCACTGTATCTCAGAAGCAAGGAAGAGAAAAACAAGTCTGCATTCTTAAAAAGAGAATGTGAGGAGAATTGGGGCTGGCCAGAAATGCTGCATTAGGGAGGGTCCCAGCTGGCCAGCATCCTCGCCCAGGTACTTAGTACCACTGGAACTCAGGGCATGAGAAAATAAAGATGAATTACACTTCTATGTTTTTAAAACTGTTATTTAGAAAGGTTTCGTCATGGAAAGGACATGTGCTCCAGACTGACAGGACATCTTATTGTCTTGCCCAGTCATCTCATTTCACTGATAGAAGCACTCAAGCCCACAGAAAGTAAGGTCTGTCTCAGGTCACCCGAATTTTAATGTTGGGGACTAAGCTTTCATAAAAAACCAACTTCCAAGGCTCTGCCAGCCCCAGTTCTCACAATCTAAGATAGCAACTCCCAAGAATGTTCCGTCATAGACTAGCCCACCCACAATAGGCCCCTTTTCTCCTCACTTAGGCTGTAGAGAAAGAGGTGAGTGAGCCAGGAGACAAAGGTTTGGGTGTAGCGGAAATGGTCGTCAGGCAGGTTTTAGTAGCGCTTCACAGGTTCATACACAAACCCAAAGCAAACAGCAAATGTGCCAACAATGTAAAAAGGGATGGTCAGAAGAGGGCCCAAATGCAACCCCCAGAAAGAACTCAACACTGTCCCCCGTGGCTAATGTGACTTCCGAGTAACTCTGTTGTTCAAGATCAGCGCTCCTTCTCTCCTTGTTTCTCAGACACACTCACTGCTCTTAAGGCAGCTTTCCTTTTCGTTTGTTTATTTTACTTTATTTTCTGTGTTTGGGTGTTTTGCCTGCTGATGCCTGTGCACCACATGCATGCCTGGTGCCTACAGAGGTCAGGAGAGGGAGTCAGATCTCCTGGAATCATTACAGATGGTGGTAAACCACTATGTGGGTGCTAGGAATCAAACTCAGGTCCTCTGCAAGAGCAGTCTGTGCTCTTAACACAGAGCCATCTCCCCAGCCCCTAACGGGTGGGGTGACATTCAGAGGCTGCCGTTCTCTGCTGCTCAGTGGCTGCACTATGGGCTACATGGACGAAAGTTCCTTGCTCAGTAGCCTGCAGTCTCACTTAGCTATGTGGTACTTGAGACACGGCAGGACTAACTTTTCTGTGTCCCTAGAGATCCAGGCAAAACTCACAGTCTGAGCCAAATGAGAAGAAAATGGAGTGAAGATGGTAGATTAATCCACATTATTTCAGAGTCCCATCATCTCCCTGTCATTCTACCTGCACAGTCTGTCATTTCCTCCACCTCACAATTTATAGAGGGGACACATAAATAACTGGTACCACGATAAGCTCCCAAGCCACAAAACTGGCTCTTATTATTGTTGCTTCCCCAGCTCATTTCTGGCCAAGTCATTAAGGAGGTGCCACTAGGCCGAGTCTTAAAGGGTGGGTCAGTTTTCCTTACCAATAAGAAATGGTATTGGCGCTGGGCTATAGTGGCACACACCTTTAATCCCAGCATTCAGGAGGCAGAGGCAGGTGGATCTTTAAATTCAAGGCCAGCCTGGCCTACAGAATGAGTTCCAGAACAGCTTAAGCTACACAGAGAAGCCCTGTCTCAAAAGAACCAAAGGCAATGGAATTGGGGTAGGCATGATGTAGTTCCATATGCCTGTAATTCCAGCACATGGGAAGCTGGGGCAGAAGGATTTATACGCCAAGCCAGCCTGGGTTATATAAGGAGATCTTGTGTCCAAAAGAAGGGGTGGTGGAGAAAGAGAGGAGAAGAGGAAAGGGATAGATGAAGAAGGACTGGGAAGGAGAAAGAGAGGAAGGGAAAAAAGGAAAAAATGGCTTTTAGATGGTGTGAACCTCTTTCACAAAGCAGTTTTCAGATTATTTTTTCCATCACAGACATTTGACAGGGAAAGCTGGCTATCTGATTAGCCACAGCTGACAGAGAAGCAAACTGAGATTGATAGAGGATGAGCTTGACAGGGGAGCCACTCAATCCCCGGTCCCCAGCATCTATCTCACTGGCTCGCTGCCCTGTGAAGCTGTTAAATAAGCAGATGCGAGAAAACAGGAGGCCAGATAGGATGTTTTAGGGATGGTAGATATGACCAGTGGGAAATGAGGACTAGGTAAGAAACTAGTGATCGTGAAGTTAGGAAGGCTGCTTGAGATTAACTTGTTAGTAAACTGAAACTCCAGGTAAAGGGTCTGCATAGCCACCATTCACTATAGTGAGTGGAGCCTGAGGCACCAGGAAAACTTGAGCCCACAAGTCCCAAAGCTGCTTGGGCAGCAAATAGGATCCCAGGAGAGGTAGAAAAGCAGGAAGGTGCTGCTTTCACTTGAATTTAGGCTCGCCGCCAAAGCACTAGGATGGCCCTGGTCCTTTTTCTCGGCCATGAGTAGTAGGCCTGCAGAGACACTTCTGCATGGAGAATATCGACACCAGCTTCCTCCTGAGCAGCTTGCTCGGCAGTTCTCATGGAAGGGCAGTAGGGTCAAGGAGCAGAAGGCAGGGAGGAGAAAGGTAAAGGGCAGGCCAGGAAGGGAAATGAGGCTCTAGGATACATCCTGATAGTAACTCAAGCCCAGGCTCTCCAAAGATGCTCTGGCATGTTTCCCACTAGGACAGATTGAACTCAGTGCAATCTGTTTCCCCTTTAACTAGCTGTTGTCACAGGCACAAAGACAGCCTGTGGAGGAAACTGTTACTAGCTGTCCAAGAATATGAAGTTTGTGGGTGTCAGAAGACCCTCATGAGGCATGTCCTCTCCGCTTCAGCCCCTTCCTTGCCTTGGAAGCCTGGGCAATTTCCTGGTGCCCCAGTGTTCCCAGATGGTTAGCCAAGGAGCTCAATGATCGAGAAGACCTGGTGCAGTGTCTGGGTCAAGGCAAGGACTCGCTCCATAGGAAAGCTTCCCAGGGAATGCCTGAACACAAGGGACCAAGAAGCACTTGGGACCAAGCAGAAGGATGAGTCTCATGTGGATTTCTTCAGGACAGAAACTGTATGAATGCTTCCCAAGCAGTGCCTTTGGAGAATGTGGGCCAGGATAGTATGGAGCTGAGAGAGAGGTCCTAACCTTCTTTCTGGAGGGGCTGGGCCAGAAATGGAAGCGCACTATTGCACTGAAGAGGTTCTTTTATTAAAGAGTAATTCTTGGGGTTTTAGGCATTACTACACACAGCTCAAATGTTTCCATTCCACCAAATTCAAATGATTGTTTTAATGTGAATTTCTCCCACAGGATCATGTTTGAATTCTTGGTCCCCAGGCATTGACACTATTTTGGAAGGTTGTAAGAACCGTAGAAGCAGAAAGCATGGCTGGAGTTGGTTCACTGGGGGCAGATCTTTCAGGGTGATTGCAGGGGACTGTCATATCTCCCCTGGTCTCTAATATGTGAGAAGCAATCTCCTGCTGCCCCAAGACCAACTCACCTGCCATACTGAACTACTACACCCCCTGAACCATTAGCACAAATAAAGCCTTCCTATTCAACTCCCTTCTGCCACGTACTTGGTCATAGCAATGAGAAACAAAAACTTCTCTAAATTTATAGATTGGTGGCATTTTGAGGAGGGGCCTCTGGAGGGGAATTAAGTGAGAGTTGGTGGTTTGAATCTGGACTGTACCTCATAGGATCATAATCTGAATGTGTTGTCTCTAACTGGTGCCACAACTGTGAAGGTTGTAGAACCCTCTCTTTCCCCCTTAGACAGGGTTTCTCTGTGTATCAGTCCTGCTTGTCCTGGGACTCACTCTGTAGATCAGGCTGGACTTGAACTCATGAAAATCCCCTGATTCTGTCTCCTAAGTGCTGGATTAAAGGCATGTGCTCCCGCACCCCGTGATTGTGGAGCCTTCTAGGTGACAAAAGCAGGTCAACTAGGGTGGGCCTCTGAAGGTTATATCCACTTCTGCTTCTGGCCAATATCTCTGCTTTCCTGTCTGTCTCAAGTGAAGAGTCACCACCTCACAGTTCTGTACCGTGATGGACTAAAATCCCTCTAAGATGGCGAAGCAAGATAAACCTTTCCTCTCTTAATGTGCTTCTGTTGGGTATTTGGTCCCAGCAACTTGACAGTCACACTTTGGGGTCATTAGGATGGGATTCCACTATGGAACTGGTGGTTTGGCAAGGAGAAGAGAAACTGGTGGCTTTGCTGCCTCCTCCCATGTTATGATGCAGCAAGGGAGCATCCTTTGATGCTGGTACACTGCTTTTAGACATCTTAGCCTTGGATTTTGGTAAAGATAGCATCAAACAAAGCTAGTCATGGACAATACATAGCTAATGGTCCTATATCTAAACTCACAGAGAAAGTTATCTTAGAATTATTCAAAGAGAAGATGGAAAATCTATTCTGGGCTTTTCTTGTTCTCACCAAAGAACATCAGATATTTGGAAATGGTATAGCCGAATGCTGTCCGTTTCTGTCACACAGTCCTCCTCTCAATGGTTTTACAATGTATCCCAATTGCTACTCCCTTGTGCGACACCTTCCTGAGTTTTTAAACACACATACACACACACACACACACACACACACACACACACACCCCTCTATTATTCAATTAATACTTTTCCTTTGATTTTTCACTCCTACTTAAAGTAGATGTGATGGTTAATACTGTCAACTTGAAAGATCAAGAATCACCTTGGAGACAAACCTCTGGGCACATCTGTGAGAGAGCTTTTAGACTGGATCAACTGAGGTGAGAAACCCCATCCAGATGTGGGCAGTACCACTCCATGGGGTGAGGTCACAGACTGAATAAAAAGAAGAGATCAAGACCTGTGTCAGCAATCACTAGTCTCCACTTCCTGACTGTGGACCAATGTGAGCATCTGTCCCATGTTCCTGCCGCCATGCCTCCGCTCCTGTGATAAACTGTGCCTTCACACTCTGAGCAAATAAATTCATCCTCTCTCAACATACTCTTGTCAGGCATTTGAGCACAAGGAGAAAAGCAGTCAATTCAGTCTAGTTCATTTATGCAAATGAAATCCACTATCACATGGCCTAAAGGGAAGGAAACTATAAAAATATAACACACTTCTATGAAAGTAATAGTCAAAAAGCATGAGATGTACACCTCAGCAGGAAAACATGGGCTAATTTTCAAAAAAGCCGGCTTCGGAGAATAAGACCTTTGGCCTTAGGACATTGATCTGGTACCACAGCTACTCCCAGATGGGATGCAAGTAGCAGCTAAAGGTAAATAAAGATGGAGAGAGAGAGAAATCATGATCTCCCTGGACCTTGACCTGGAATCTCTTCTCAGTGAAAATGTAGATGGCACCCACTACATTATATTAGTTTCTTTTCTTATCACTATGATGAAATGTGTCACAGAAGCAACTAGGGGAGGAAAGATTTATTATTATGGCTCATGGTTCCAGAGGAATTTCAGCTTATTATAGTGGGGAAGGCATGGTGGGATGGCTCCATGGTAACAGTATCATGTAGTGGAAGTTCCTCACATCTTAGTGGAGAAGAAGCAGAGCCCTGGCTAGAACTGGAAGCAGACACAGTCTTAATAATCTACTTCTATGAGCTAGGACCCATGTCTCAAAAGTTCCACAACCTCCAAGATAGCTGCCAGCTTGGGACCAGGTGTTCCACTACACAAGTCTGTGGGAGTTATTTCATGCTCAAGCCACAGTGCCCAGCTCTGGAGGCTGGAATAGAAGGAAGTCAGGTGAAGAAACAGCCATAATGCCTTGGATTCTCATGATTCCGGTGACATTCATTATTAGATCTAAAACCTGCTCTCACAAAACACACATTTCGTATGCTGGTGGTTGTAATTTCTGTAATAATTTGCTCCTGGTTCTCCTGTAGCATTTTATAAGGTTTCTATTGATTCTAGAATGATCTGGATGTGATCTCCAGATTGGTTAACACAGAACATTCTGCAGGCCACTACCTGGTGTAGTGTGGACAGTGGTGTTAGGAGGATTCTACCAGTGAGGGAAACTGAGGCAGTATTTCTGCTGTGCTCTGAATGTTGATACCCCTTGCTCTCTAATTCAAATACTGGCATCTAATCCCCACTGCGGTGGTACTAACCTGTGGGGCCTATAGGAAGTGAAAGGTTCCTAAGGATTCTCCTTCAATGAATGGCCCTGTTCATTTAAAAGAGACCTAGGGGAAGGAAGCGTTTGGACCTTTCATCTCATGAGAGCACTCAGAAGATTCCATCTGTGACCAATAGTTCCTCACCTGACACCAAATGTGCCTGTGTCTTGTTTCTAGATTTATCACTTTAGAGCTGCAATTAATAACATTCTATTATTATAAATTACAAAGTGTACAGAATTTTGATATAGCAGCCTGACTGACTGGACTTGGTCATTGCTAAGAACTGGGAGATGCTTCCTTTGAAGTTTTTTTTTGTGCACATCAGACAAACACTTTGCTACCAATCCAAATCCTTAGTCCTTAACATGGAAGGGGGAGATTTCTTTAAACTTTTAGATAGCCTTGCTAAATTTTCCAGGTTGGCCGTGAACTTGGTGATTCTGCTACCTCAGCCTCTTGAGTAGCTGGAATTGCAGGCCCAAGCCACTGCATCCAGCATTGGTTTCTTGTTTTCCTACATGGTAGTTGCCAGCTCTTTACACATAGAGAATAAAAAACAAAAGCAGTTCTGGATGGCATTTGCAGTCACAAATGTAGGCATTTGACACTTCCCATCAGATCTATTTCTCTTCTTCATGGTGAATTAGCCCAAGAGAGATCTGCTAAGTTTCTAAGACAGGATGGGAACTCTTTGGGAGAAAAAGAAGAGTTTGCTTGTTTTGCATGGAGAGAGAAGCAGTAACTTTATGTACAATTTTGATTTTTAACCAGAAAATGGATTTAAAGAAATCTGTTACCTGTTGCTTCTCCCCTCCTGTCCATTCCCTGACTCTTTTCCTTTCAGGACGGATCACTAACTATCAAAGCAAGGTAGTACTCCACTAGTCAAATGAACAGAAACAGAATCAAAGAAACCCAAGGGCTGTGGCAAGTACAGCTCAGAAATAATTGATAGAGCTAGGCCTGGTAACAAAATCTGTAACCTCAGCTACTGAGGCAGAAGCATCAAGATGGACAATGTGAAGACAGCCCAGACAACAGGGCAAAAACAGTGTTTCTCAAAATCAGTTCTGAGTATACAGCTCAGTGGGAGCGCTTGTCACTGGTGCGCACACACACACACACACACACACACACACACACACACACACACAGCAAGCAGACTAACAGCTCATCATGGGCAAAGAGAGAAGTCGCAGGCGTAAGTGGCTTTGGGTTTGCAGGCTTTTGTCTACGGCAAGTCCAGCAGCCACAGACCATACAACAAAGAACTTCTTGAAGTCAAGTACATTCTAGCCTGAAAAACTACAGGATCATCTGACTTCCAAAAGCTTCTAGAAAACATTTGCTAAATGTATAGTCTCAATAGCAGGTCAAAGACTTAGCAGCCCTACACAAGAGAAGTACTGCTCAACATCAATAGTCACTCGACAGATTCCAACCTAAAGCGCAATGACACCACTTCACACGCCTCGCTGTGGAGAGGTGTTTTGAAGATGTAGAAAAACCAGATCCCCTTATATATCTCTGGAAGAGCTATAAAATGAGTCAGACACTGTGGAAACCAGAATAGTGGTTCCTCAAACATTTAAACACAGAATTACAAGAATTACAGCTATACCACCATATAGGCACCAGATCTCATGTGATCCTGGAAGATTATCAGGACTGGTTAGTAACTGAACAGGAGAATTACATGAGGTAGCACATGTCTGTATTCCCAGCACTCAGGAGGCTCATATGGACAGATAATAAATTCAACACCAGCTTGGGCTATACAGACAGTTCCAGGCTAGCCTGGGTTATGAGACCCTATCTTAATAAACAAAAATGGTCTCTTGAGATGGTTCAGTGGGTAAAGGCACCCTCTGGCAAGCCTGATGACCTGAGTTCAATCCCCAGAACCTGCTTGATGAAAAGAAAGAAGCAAGTTGTTGTCTGACACACCCCTTCATCTCATACACACAAAGTAAAAGAATGTAAAAGAAATCCAATATTTCTACTTCAGTACATATACATACCCAAAAGAATCAAAAAGCAAGAACTTGGATACTCATGTTCTTAACAATCCTATTCATAATAGTGAAAAGATGGATGCTATCTAATTGCAAGTGACAGATGAATGGACAAATTCTATTGGATAATCAATGAACATCCTTCAGCCATTGAGAAGAAAGAAATTCTGACACATGCTACAGTATGGATCAGCTTTGAAGACATGATGCTCAGTGAAAGACAGCCAGGCATGGAGGACAAATAGTGTGTGTTTCCATGCATATGAAGCACTTACAGTCAGATTCACAGAGACAAAAGGTAAAATTCTGCCTTCTAAGGGGTTGGAGTAAAGATCAAAGAAGATCCTGATTAATGAATGGGTAGAGTTTCTTTTGGGGAGACAAAAAGTTTGCACATTATAGGAGTATTCTAAATGTCATCTAAACTATACACTTAAAATGGCAAAACAGGTAAGTTTGATGTATAAGAATTTTCTTTCTTTTTTCAATTAATTAATTAATTAATTTGCCTTGGTGTTTGCCTAGAACTGGAACTACAGACAGTTGTGAGCTGCCGTGTGGGTGCTGGGAATTGAACCCCAGTCCTCTGGGAGAGCAGTCAGTGCTCTTACCGATTGAGCCATCTCTCCAGCCCCCAGAATTTTCTTTTTCTATTATGATCAATCACATATACATGCATGTGTATGCACATACTTGCCCGTGGAGGCCATGGGTCGATGCCAGGTGTTTTCCTTGTTTACTCTCCATCTTTTTGTTTGAGACAGAATTTTGTTTTTGTAGCCCTGGCAGTCCTACAACTCACTCTGTAGGCCTTGAACTCACAGAGATCCACCTACCTCTGCCTCCCAGGCATTACCACCACCGCCCAGCTTCCACCTAATCCTGGAGCACAGAAGTTGGCCCGTCTGGCTGGCCAATGAACTTCAGACGTCTGCTTGTCCCAGAGCTGTCATTGCAGACATGTGCCACCATGAGCAGCTCTTACACTGTGCTCAGTCTGAACTCAGGTCCTCGTGTTAGTGAAGTAGGAGGTTTAGTCACTGAGCCCTTTCCCCAGACCCTAATTTTATACATATTTTAGATTTAGCATATATTCTTCCTCCCTCCTCCCCCCTACTCTCTCCCCTCCCATCTCCTGTCTAGCATTATAAGCAAATGGAAGGAAAGGCCATGAGTGACCCTGTCTCCTAAGGCTCTCACCCTGTCTCCTAAGGCTCTCACCCTGTTTATGACCACCCACCAAGGACTAATTGTGGAGAGGAGCATGTCTCACAAGTACTGTGGGAAAAGAGATCAGAAGTAAAGAGGGAAGTGAGAAGCCGCTTTACTCACTGCCCCAGGCTGGGAA
>PVIH01015844.1:13537-48062 GCA_004025045.1 Sigmodon hispidus
CTACAACTGCAGAGTGAATGTGCTGGAGACACTGGGGTAGAGCCAAGGAAGCCCGAGACACAGCTAGGAGGGGGCACAACTGGGGGGCACAGCTAGGGGGGTACAGCTAGGAAGGGGCACAGCTGGGGGGGGCGCAGCCGGGGGGGACAGGTAGAAGGGGGAGGGACTTCCAAGAGATGTCCTATGTGTTGGGCATTGAAAGATGGATGATACTGGAGTCTGTGATTTTGTTCATATTTTCTGGTCTTAGTGTTTGTCCAGACTGGTCTAGAACTCATGGCAACCGTCCTGCCTCAGGTTCCTTAGGGCTGGAATTACAAACATGAACCATCATTCTTGTGGGAGAGGACACTTTATGTTAACTTTATATCAGAAACCAGTGGGGAAAAGCTGATTTGCTCAGCCTGACAGTAAAAGACAGACATGAACATATCAATATCTAGATTAAATACTGACCACATAAACATATGAAGACACAAAGAAGTAGAAACTGTCAACTTGCAAATAAACATTGGCAACATACTTATACCTATGAGACATCAAATACAAACTAACTGAAAGCATTCTATCCACACTTCTCATATTTACCACCAGATGTGCAAGTATTCAATGTGTGTATATATGTGCACATGTATATGTATGCATGTGCGCGTACATGTGTGTGTCTTGATAGTTAAAGTTATGTGGCATGGGAATGTTGGGTATTATTTTTTTTTTTTTTTTTTTTTTTTTTAAATCTACATGTAGAATTTAATAATTTTTACATTCCCAAGCATGTTAACATTGTTAAACTGCAATGACAAACACTCAAAACGTATTCTCTCAACTGTACATGCACTTGAATTCAGGAGGCAGACACATGTTTCCAAATGTATCCATGAATCACTACAGATATCTAAGCCAAGCTATAAAACAACAAAATATCAGGGGAGTTTAGAAAAAAAATGGAAATAAACAAACCAATACTCTATTCAAGACAATCTTACTTAAAAATCATGATCACATACTACCTGATATTTAAATAAACAATGGACCTCATAGATAATTGAGATACCATTGCATACATTACACAGTAATACCACTCCCTAAGTGATAACCCAATAAAAATAGGACAAAAATCACAGATCTGATGTTAGGGTCACATAATGAAATTCACAAGTTGATTTTCAACACACATAACACATTTCATTATATACCTCAAATGTTGCAAAACAGAAACCAAAGTCCAGTGAGTTTAATAATCAGCTGTGAGTAAACATGGAAAGCACTTTATGTTCTTCAAAAATGTTATAAAAAAATAAATGAAACATATTTTTATAGAAGCTGAATGCTGTGAAAGCCTAAAGTCTTTACCTAATTTTTATTTAACTAGTGGCATTCTTTTTGAATTAATCACTATTTCATGCTATCAAAGGTATAAAAACAGGGTGTGCAAAATTTAAAGAAATAAAGACATTGGTATGGAATTATTAAATATTTATTCTTAAAACCATACTTCAATTTTTTACAGCTTTCTGTAATAGCTATTACAAAAAAATTCAAGGTTCTAACACTCTCAGAAATGAATATCTGCATTCTTATATCTACACAAACTTACTGCTATCACATAATTACAATTAAAGCAATTTTAAACAAACATTTTTTCACTCATAATATATTTATAATGGGCATTTACTTCAGTAAAACAAATTTTACGCCATGTACCTGCATTTTAGAGTTTTTTTCATTATCTGTTCCTATAAAGAAAAGCTAGCCTGTAGTCTTAAATTCAGATAAATCAATTTTTAAACTGTAGAACTATCATTTGCTATGATTTAGAAAATAATCAAATTTTTAGTGCAAATGTTAAAGCTGTAGGGTAAAAGGAGCCCAGATTATAAGAAATCAGGCTACACTTCAAACTGTGAATTAAAGATATACAGAATATCCAGAATTGTGAAAAAATACATAAGGCTTGTGATATGCCTAAATAGGTGAATAAAAGCTATTGTAGATACCCACAGTATGAAGAAAAATTAAGAAGACTATTTCAATTCAGGCTAAACCTGGAAATATAAGGCAAAGGAATTTTGGAATTAAATTTCTATAATGAGTCAGATACACTATTTGGATATCAGCTATACCTGAAGCAATGAAGAAAAGATATTCTGGATATATAATGCTCTGAAGAAATTGTTATGTTGTCTGTCAGAAGTCAGGTTATACATAAAATGGTGCTCCAGTGGTAAATGGGCTCCCAACAGGATATAGCAATCTTGCTTCTCTCCAAAATGATTCATTATATCTCAGTTTGTCTCCACTCTTGCTAAGTTTTTTATTTTTAAAATTTATTTATTTATTTATTTATTTGCCTTGGTGTTTGCCTGGAACTGAAACACCAGACAGTTGTTAGCTGCCATGTGGGTGCTGGGAATCGAACTCGGGTCCTCTGGAAGAGCAGACGGCGCTCTTAACCACTGAGCCACCTCTCCAGCCCTTCTTGCTAAGTTTTTAAGCATAGCAGTAAATTTCTTTTCTACTTTCCTAAAAGAAATTACCAGCACAAAAAACTGTCCATTTTCTTTTGCTCCACTCAAATAAGGCTTTCTAAGTAGAGATGAATATATCTACTTAACTCCAGGGTAATTTGTTACATTTCTGCTTCATTCCATTAATGGGGTAACTGTTTCAGAAATTTAGCAGTCTATAGTGAATAGTTGTTGTTTCTGATCCACTCCTTTAAGGTAACTTGACAGTAGTGGTGTCCATTGCTTCTCTGCTTCAATACACTCTTGAGTTTCTAATCCACGCTTGTATGCCTTCCAGAATTTTGACAGTATTCATCAATATTATGTTCTTCCCAATGGTATCCTATTGTAGTGAGGTTTTCATAGGTCTGCAGCATCACATCTTTGTAGAGATTCTTCTGGGAAGGCTTTAGCAAGGCCCATTCTTCCAAAGTGAAGTTGACATGCACATCATTATATGTCACTGCATTCATGATCTGGTTTCCCAGCTCAGTCATGTTCTCTGCTGAGCTCCCCACAGCAACAAAAACTACACACCACACCAAATTACTGGTGCAAGTTCCTCTTCAAAGTAAAACCATGTTGCAGTTTCCCAGCTTGGCCATGTGCTCTGCTCAGGTTCCTGCAGAAGCACAAACAGCAAAAACACACAAACTTCAGCCACCACTTCCTCCACAAAGTCAAGCCTCAGTCAAGCAACGAATGTTGGGTATTATAAAGATTAGTTGTTGAAGTCTTTGAACACCACAAGTTCAGACTTAGCCCTAATGCTCTCTTCAAAAGGACCATTAAGGCCTCTCCCCAGTCCTGTCCAGGCTGCTTCTAAACATTAAGTCAGAGCAGATATCAAGATGGTATGGGAAACATCGACACACAGAAGTGGCTGATTGCCTCAGGGTGGGAATGATAAATAAAGCTGACCAAGCTCAGCCACAGAGGCAGCAAGAGCTAGTCAGTGGTGGAAGCGGAGCCATGGTACAGATAACAGACCCTTGGGAAGACTGTAGGCATGCGTACTCAAGGAATCCCTGGGGCCATAAGGGCATAAGAGCTTCTCCTTATAACAGCCACATTACTCTGCAGATGACTCAAAATCCAGCAACTAGGACAAGAAGTCCTGTTCTTCCTTGTTGTAAGCACCCTAAACCCCTAATCTTGGGCTCATGCTTCTGCTGTTTCCAGCCCCTATGTGCCAGCAGGCAAAGCACCATGGCGACCTGCCCTAAACAGGGAGCCAGGAAGCCTGCCAAGTATTGTTGGCCAGGCTTGGGTCATGAATCTGGGCATGGGCACAGCTACTACAGCTCCTTGGCCTTTACCTTCCACTCCTACCCCCATGGGCTTCCTCCTAGAAGTTACCCTTTGCCCTTCACCTGGGCCAGATGGACAGCCAGCAGGCACCTGGCCTATGTCTCTAATGGACTAATTTGTGGCTGCATCCACTTGCCAAAGGATTCCAGGTTAGGGGGAAAAAAAAAACAAAAAAACCTCTAATGGCTAGAACAGAGGTCTGGAGAAATTTAAGAAATGGGTAATCCAGAATGGCTTTTGGAATTCGAAAGCACACGCTCAGGTAGTGAGTGACACGGTGAGCCCTCATGGAAAGTGCTGGTGCTGACACCAGCACAAGGCCTCCTGTGGCTGCCAGAAGGCCAGAGTTCACACAGCAGGCAGGGAGTTGGGTACCTCACCTCCCCACCCGCATCCCCAGGCAGGCTATGTGGCATTCCAGGGCAGCAAGCCAGCCTCAACACTCCACTCCCCCCACATCTCTGTGCTCTCCCTGGATTTTTAGGGGAGGTGAGGGTTGGTGTGTGAAAGGTGAGTGAGAGGTGTGTAGAGCCTGTGATTGAGCCCATGTGTTCCAGCTGTGAGCTCTTGCCATTCCCACAGAGCCGAGTGATTGCTGCATCATTGAAGCTGCTCTGGGCACGGGAGATGAGGACTGGGAGTTAAAAGATGAGGAGGCTATCTAGAGAGATGGTTCAGGGGTTAAGACAGCTTAATGCTCTTTCAGAGGTCTGAATTCACAGCCCAATATACTTATGGGGTGGTTTGCCTCCTGGGACACCCATACACACACCACACACCGACACCCACATAGCACATAATTAATGAATAAAATAATTTTTTTTCTTTCTTTCTTTCTTTATTTGCCTTGGTGTTTGCCTGGAACTGGAACTACAGACAGTTGTTAGTTGCCATGTGGGTGCTGGGAATCAAACCCGGGTCCTCTGGAAGAGCAGACGGTGCTCTTAACCGCTGAGCCATCTCTCCAGCCCCTAAAATAATTTTTTAAAGAAGGGCTGGGGATCTGAAGCAGCCACCACGGTGGCCTGCAGGGGCAGCCAGCCATCTTGGGCTTCCGCAAGGGTGCTCAGTTGCTCTCTGATGCAGAGGCCTAGAGGCTTCTATCCTTAACTGAGTGTTTATTTAGACTATAGCAATTTAATTCTCCACCTGAATACTCCACAGCACCAGCCTTTGGTTAGGGCAGCTTAGAGGTGCCAGCTTGCTGGGGGGCACCCACAACATCTGGATGCAAAGACCCAGCCTGGCCAAGCATTCTTGACTGTGTCTTTCTTACCCTGTGTCTCCTGACACATTCCTCGACTTTCTGGATTCTTCTCTGGGTCCAGGGTTGTCCCCTGGGCAGCCGACACTAACTTTGTCACTTAGAGGTTCCGGCATAGTGGTGCTAACATTTCATCTAAGTAGTGGCATTTTCTTTCTTTTTTAAAATACATTTTATTTTTATCTAAATTGTTGTTTGCCTGCATGTATAACTGTGTCAGGGTGTCAGATCTTGGAATTACAGACAGTTGTTAGCTGCCATGTGGATGCTGGGAATCGAACTCAGGACCTCTGGAAGAACAGTCAGTGCTCTTAACTGCTGAGCCATCTCTCCAGCCCCATAGTGGCATTTTCAAACAACTGTTTCTACTAAAACCAAGATGCCATCAACAAAAGGAAGTTTTAACATCTCTAAGTTGGAATGACATTGTGAGAAGTGCAGAGAGAAAGAGATAGAGAGAGAGAGGGAGAGAAGAGGATGGGGGGAAGAGGAGGATGAAGGAGAAGGAGGAGAAGAAATGTGGCTTTATGAAAAACTGCATTATTATTTTTCTCCTTCCTTAACTCAGAAGAGTTAGTTGGTAAAGGAAGAGCATCAGTTTGCATTTGGGAACTACAGTTTCGATGACTAAGGGACTGCAGAGATGGCTCTGTAATTAAGAGCACTTACTGCTCTATCAGGAATTGAGTTTGGTTCCCAGCACCCATGTCAGAGTTATACCTGTAGCTCTAAGG
This sequence comes from Sigmodon hispidus, assembly GCA_004025045.1. Lineage (NCBI taxonomy): Eukaryota > Metazoa > Chordata > Mammalia > Rodentia > Cricetidae > Sigmodon > Sigmodon hispidus. The sequence goes on from PVIH01015844.1 coordinate 19,354, forward strand.
AGCCGTACCACACACCTCTGACCTCTGAAGGTCACATAAATAAACACACATACATAAATAAAATGAATCTTTTTTAAAAAGAAAAAGCCTTGCAAAGAGTAATTTTTTTTTTCAAAAAAGAAAAAGCCTAGCATAGAGTAAATGTAGCATCCCATACACCAATTTGGAAAACACTTTAGCAGTCACCAAGCCTCCTTCATATGCTCACAGCCCTCTAGGATGAAGGAGTCCTTATTATCATTTTATATTTGAGGAAAATAGTCTCAGAAAATGAAACCGATTTTCCATGCCACAAAGGCAGTCCTAGAATTTTTTTTGCCCTGTGCCATGCATGCTGCCTTGAAACAATAGTGTCATCAATGAAGTCACCGCAAAGAGTGTTACTGGACTAGTGTTGGAGGAAATGTAGCTCAGTGGCAGCATCCTTACCTAGTGCACACAAGGTTTGAAATCCAGCCGTGCAAAAATAAAAATAAAATAAAAAATAAGTACTCAACAAGCACTGACCCCATGGTTTCTGGGATGCAAAGTCAAAGACTGTCCCATATTGTCACAGCACTCACAGGGAAGAAGCACATGTCAAATAATGTGAATGACATCACTCATACAGTTTGTTATGACCATGGATGACACAGCTTAGGAAGACATTCAGAACAAAGCCAGGCACCTAGTAGGAATTCAGGAACTACTAGCTCCTAATGTCCCTTCCTTCTTCAAAGCATCGGGGAGTGATATGGAACACAGTCCTTCAGCCAAGAAGCATGGATGCTCCTCAGCCTCGCCTGCTGCATGATGCATCAAAAGTGCTCAAGGCTCCTCGAACCGCATACTCTCACATCTGTTTCTGTTCATCTCAACCCTGGAGCCCATCTAGGGGAACTGAGGGACATGTCTGTGGGGCAAAGTCAGGAAGAAAGCTGCACCACCTGAGCAAGTCTAGAAAGTCATGAAATAAGATTCAGGGTTGGTGAGATGACTTAGTAGGTTGCTGCACTTGCCACCAAGACTGACAAAGAGAGAATCTACTCCCCAGAGCTGTCCGCTAACCTCCATATGTAGGTCATGCAATGTGTGCACACACACAGGGTGAGAGGAGATTGTAACTTTAAAAATGACCAAAGAGGCAAGGACCAATCTCAGCATTTAGGATGCAGAGACAGGAAGACCAGAAGTCTTGTCTCAAAAACCAAACAAACAGAAATAAAATATAAAAATAAATGTAAATAAGAGCTCAGGAATGATTAGAGTGAATGGAGAGCATGTCCTGGACTAGCAAAATGCAAGAATGCTTTGGGCTCTCACTTGGGGAAGACTGGCTGGGGTCCCTTAGAAACTGTTCTTGCTGTTCCCCCAAAAGACTGCCAGTCAGATCATGTCACTCTCCACTCAGAGCTGCTTGATGGCTCCTCATCATGCTGGAAATTAAACCCAGACTCCCTCTGGGTCCACAGGCATGCCCCAAGGAACTCTTCTCAGTGTTACCTCACAGCATTCCCTGACCTGTACAGTATAGTTTTTCAAGACACAGCCTCCCTACACCTACCTTTCCATCTCTCAGATTATCTAACTGTATAGCCCAGGCTGACCTTGAACTCTCTTAACCTCTGAGCCATCTCCCCAGGCAACCTTGAACTCTCTGTCACAGGAGCTTCAAATTTTCAATTATTCTGCCTGAGTCCCCCAATAGTTTGGATAACAGGTGTACATGCCAGCATGCCCTGATGTCTGTGGTCTCTTCATGCTGACCCTTGGTAATGATCTGCTCTCTGCCTAGGTCCCTTTTTTTCCCTACATCCCTTTCAGTAGCTGCCTCTTCTTCCTCCAGATGCAGGCCCAGGTACTACATCCTCTGCCAAGCCCTTGCTGATGCCCCATTTCTCGTCCCTTCGTGTGTGCCGGGGTGGAGGGGTACTCCTCCTTCATTGTTCCCAGAGCCTCCGTTTCTTCCTCTTCTGGAAAGGTACCATCCTATCCCACTGCTGCCTACTTGCTTGTCTATGACCACCAGCCATGGCTGCAGATTGATGAGGGGAATGGCCCGATCTTATCCACAACCGCACACCCAGATGCTAACGGAAGGCTTATTACAGTGTAAGTGACTCAAGAAATTGTACTGAGTAAAGTGACTCTGGGTAACCTCTGCTGGGCCTTGTTTTCCAGGAATAAAATCTGGGGGTAACACATCAGGAAAAGAGCAAAACAAGACTGTGTGCTCCCCCACCCAGCACACATGCCTGCGTCCCTCCAGTCTTTAGACTGTTGAATAAAGCTAGAAGACGTGAGCCAGCAAAAACACAGTCCTCTTCAGTAAGCTCTTAGCAAAGACTTATCTTCTGAAGCAACACCACACCCTTGGCAGAGATTCCAGCCAGGCAGCCAGAGTCGGAGGGCTGGTTTTTCTTCATGTCCTGTCCAGAAATTCACAGTCTAAACCTTGGATGACATCTGGATGGGAGAGCCTAGCTCATACTAAGAAACCTCAAGAAGGAACTCTCACCGCATCTCCTCCCGGATACACACACTGTTCTGGAATGGCAGCGGACCGTGCCATCCAAATGCTTCATCGATTGTGAGAGAGACGCAAAGGGGGTCTTCCCAGTCACCAGGCATGGTGAGGGTGCCCATGGACGCTAGAGCTCTCTCCACACTCACAATATGGTCTGCTGGAAAGTAAACCCAAGTCCAAGTCCAAGCTCTAGATGAACCTGTCTGCCTTTGTCATGAGAGAAGAAAACTGGACAGAGCTGAAGAGCCATTTTCCCAAACGCCAGCTGAACTGAATTCCCCCACCAGTGACTCCCAACTGCTTCAGCATTGCTGTTCAGTCTCGACACACTGGGCTCACTTGCCTAATGCCTTCTTCCCCCGGGCCATGTTAGGATGGAACCCAGGGCCTTGTGCATGCCAGGCAAACTCTCCTCCACTGAGCTAAACCTGAGCCATACCCTCAGCCTGATGTGGCACTGATTTCAAACTTGGCAGCTGGTATTTGCCAAGGCATGCATGTATCTTTTCCATAGTATATGCCTACCATCATGTTCTACCTTTCTTTTTTTTAAAAAAAAAATTATTTTTTATGTGAAATGGTGTTTTGCCTACATGTATAACTGTGTAAGGGTGTCAGATCTTGGAATTACAGACAGTTGTTAGCTGACATGTGGTTGCTGGGAATTGAACTCATGTCCTCCGGAAGAACAGTCAGTGCTCCCAACCGCTGAGCCATCTCTCCAGCCCATATTCTACCTTTCTACTCAATAGTATTCTGTGCATGTATTTTCCCATATCAGTAGTTTGCATAGTTGTCACATTTGGAGACTATTATCATGTAAATAAACATACTAACACAAACTGTCTGTTTAGTCAGATCTCTATTACTGGTTGCTCTGATAGTATCTATTCATTGTCATAAAAAATAACACCATATAACTTGCATTTGGCAATCTCTTCTACATTGCTCCACTAGACACAGGTTCTATTCAGAAGTACTTTAGAAAAGCACATGTGGAAACCAAAGAGCCACAGATGGACATGATACATGGAGAAGCTGCCCACTTACCCAGCAGTCATCTAACAGGACAGCACTCAGATCTGTCCAAGATCCTCCCCTCAGCAGGGAGCGGCAGAGTTAGGAACCCACCTTGGCCTTCCAACAGGGAGTCAGGGACACTTGGGTGGGCACAAAAAGATAGCTATTGTTTCCTGGAAACCTCCTGGCCTTAACTTTGTCAAGTTTCAGAACCTGACTGTGGAGCAGAGCAGCTCAATGTTTATCTAAAGGCCTCTTTCCTGGGTTGTATAGTACACACTGGAGCTCCCTACTTAACGGCCACCCTCTGTGCCTCTTTGCTTGTTAGCAGACATGCAGTTTGTTCAGGTGTCTCATAGTTTTCATATCAGACAAGGAAAACCCAGGCAGTTCTAAGAGTGATCACATGACACTTATAATGAGTGAAACATGAGGGACAGTCTCTTAGAAAATGTCTCTTTAAAATCAACAGGATGAAGAGCATGAGGAGGTAGCAGTTGTTTCTTCCTGCTAAGATGTAACACTTAAGTCCATGGCTGCTACTTGGCAATTACAAGGCAGTAAGTATGAGGGCAAATGCTGATTAACTATGTATGGTAGAGTAGCCAACCACCCACCTTTAAAATTCCAGATGTGAGAAAGAAGTGGAATCTTTTTCTGTTACTTCACAGCGCACAGCATGCTCAACTGTACCGATGGTGTACCTGACACCTGACGAACGTATGAAAGAAGTGGAAAGCGCACTTCTTTACCCAAGCACATGGAGCTGTAACCCCAGCTCTTGGGAAGCTGAGGCAATAACAGTAACATAAGTTCAAGGCCAGCTATTGCTATGTAGTGAGTCCCAGGCCAGCCTGGGCTAATGAGCAAGACCCTGTCTCAAAATGACAACAACACAAGTCAACACCAATATCAATCTATGAAAAATAATAAACAAATGTTAAGACCCAAGGAGAGGATCTTAGTCAAGGTGTAATAGGGAGAGCCAAACCCAGAGGTCTGTACACGGTGTCTGTCTGAGGAGTGGAGAGACTAAGGTAGGTCCTAGGTGAAAACTGGGAGAGATTGACAGATAGTAGGCCAGAGCTATGGCTGGGGGCTAAGACTTACCGGTTCAGGATCTGGCCCAAGGCAGATATTCTCTGGAGCACCAGTGCATGAGGAAGTGGCCGCTGAAAGTTGTACTTGGAGGAAGATTTTTTTTAATTTATTTTTGTTTTATATGCATTGGTGTTTGATCTGTATGAGTTGTGGCTGTGTGAGTTGGATCCTCTGGAACTGGAGTTGCAGACAGTTGTGAGCCACCGTGTGGTTGCTGGGAATTGAACCCAGGTCCCCTGGAAGAGCAGTCAGTGCTCTTAACCTCTGAGCCATCTCCCCAAAGCCTGGAGGAAGAGTAATTGGGCAGTGAGGCACAATTGCAGGCTCAGGTTGGGGGACTCCACTAGAAATAGTGACAGCTAGAAGGTCACATGTGGTGCAGGGTGCAGTCTATAAGAGGGATGGAGAGGAACTGAGCAATTGCCAGGGTAAGTACTGAGTTTGAAAAAGAAGCGAAGGAATCAGGAGGGAGAGTAAGAGAGAGAGAGAGAGAGAGAGGGAGGGGAGGGAAGGAAAGAAGAGTGAGGGAGGGAGAGAGAGAGAGAGACAGAGAGACAGAGAGACAGAGAGACAGAGAGAACACCTAAGTTTTGGGGTGAGAGTAAAAGACTCACAATAAAAGATGCCATTTACCTAGGACCAATGAGTCTAAAATCTGTCTCTATCATAACTTTGTCACATGCTTAACTACTGTCTCAAGAATCTATTTAATATTTTTTTCTTAAATTGCTCTAAAAAAAAAAAACGCAGCCTTTCCCATGTCTCTAAGCAAATAATGTCTTTGAAGCTCCCAGATTCAATGTGCTTGAAGTTTTACTCTAAAGAATAATAAAGCAAATTCACAGCTTAGAGAAATGGCTGCCCTTCCAGAAAACCTGAGTTCAATTCCCAGCACCCACATGGCAGCCCACAACTGTCTAGAATTCCAGTTTCAAAGGACCTGGCACCTTCACACAGATATACATTCAGGCAGTGCACTAGTGCACATAAAATAAAAATAAATAAATTCACAGCTATTGAAGTTTTAAAATGTATGTTCAGTCATATACCACCTGGAAAATTATTCCATGTACCACAAACCATAGTCTTAACCAAAGAATCGTGGGAACATACATCTTAGGAAAATACCAATTCAGGCCAAGGGACCAGGGACTTGTTCTGTGTGAGCATTAAGGAGTGGGGGGGATGTTTTTAGAAGCCCATTCTCCAGCCCGCATACCTTTCAGACTTACACCCTTTTCCTGTGTCGGTAATTTACATTCTTTCTGGAGCTACATGAGAGTTCGATGACCTAGATGTCAGGGTGCCTGAGAAAGTACCGTTCCCACATCAGCTGTCTGAGGCTGTGTGGACCAGTTAAAATGTCTCCTCTACAGCAGTCTGGTCACAGTGAGGCCCCTAATCCTCTCATGATGGGTGTAAAGGAAAGAGATTCCCAGAAAGAGGCGAGGCTGCAGCTGTCCCCCACCCCCACCCTGCGACACCTCCAGACCCCTTCCAAAAGGAGTTGTTTAGCATAGAGACTTGTGACTCATAGAAACCAATGACCCGGCTGGAGGAGTCAAACAGCCAGGCCTGCTCTCCAGTTGACAACAAGCAGACACAGCAGCTGGGTCCCTAGACCATGGCAGACTTCAGGCCTTTAGAGCCTGGGGGGAGCCTTCCCTAGGGAAAGGCCTGCAGACTAGAAAGTTGCAAAGGATTTCTAGAAATGAAGGAATACTGTTCTCTCAGTGTGATGGAGTCCGGATCCCACCTCCATGCTTTGACTAAAAGTATGCTGGGCTCTTTACATTTCCTTCTCAGGGAACAGGTCGGTCACATCAGCAGTGATAGTAAGTGGTGGCTTTTACTGGGAAAACTCTGTGCCAGGGACATACTGGTGTATTATTTTACTCTTACGAAGAGCTGATGAGGCTCTGCCTGAACCCAATTTAGAAAGGAGGTAACTGGGGTGAAAAGAGGGAGAGTAAATTTCCCAAGGCTATACACTAAAGGGGCCAGCCTGGATTCAAACTAATTAGTTCCAGAACACAGTGTGTGTGTGTGTGTGTGTGTGTGTGTGTGTATGTGTGTGTATATGTGTGTGTGTATGTATATGTGTGTGTGTGTGTGTGCGCACGCGCACGCATAGAAGATTGAACCTAGAGCCTCGAATCCGCCAGGCTAACACTCTACCCGAGTGATAATCTACATCCTCCTTTTACTATACAGGGTTTCTCTATGTAGCTCTGGCTGTCCTGGAACTCACTAGGTAGAGGTTGGTCTTGGACTCACAGAGAACCACCAGCTTCTGCTTCTGGAGTGCTGAGATTAAAGGTGTGCATAACCACACCAGGCTCCATCTTCTTATTTTTATTTTTAAATGGTTGAGGCAGAATATCACTAAGTTGCTTAGACTGATCTTCAACTCCCTCTATAACTCAGGCAGGGCTGGACTTTCATTTCTGTGTCTGCCTCCTGAAAAGTCAGCTCTGGCTCAAAACCAAATTTTTTTTGAAAATTCATCCTTCATTACATCTACGTATCTGTCTGTCTATTTGTCTATCTATCACCTATTTATCTTATCTACCCATCATCTATCCATCATCCATCTATTTATCTATCTAATCTACCCATCATCTATCAACAATCCACCCATCCATCCATCCATCCATCCATCTACCTATGTATGTGCTCGAACACTTCAGTGTACGTGAAGGTCAAAGGACAACTACATAAATCGATCTTTCCTTACACCATGTGGATCCTACCATGGGTTCAGCCCATTGAATTCAATCATCAGGTTGGCAACAGACACCTTTACATACTTGGAGCCATCTCACAGGTCCAGAATTCAGATTCTTAACTACTCTGCATCCTAGGAATGCTTTCTAAAGGATGTTGATACCAGGAACATATATCCTCAGGACGGAAAAACCTACAGGCAGCAGGCATGGAGCTAACACCACAGTAATGACCAGCAGCATCACTCACTTCAGCTCTCCTGTGAAATCTGAAATTGTCACAGGAAGGGGGGGGACACTTAAGACTGTACAAAGGCCATTAGTAAACAGAAGCCAAGAGGTAGAGGGGGAAGGAGATGGAATTATTGGCAGCAGAAGAACAGGAGCTTCTCAGGGGACAGGGCAAACACCAGTTACTCACTTAAACTACTCGCTTGTCATTATCCTCATCTTGTCTCTTTGACCATCCCTCATCCATTTTGCAAATCCCCCAGACTTCAACAAAATCCAAAGTGTTGATGCTTTCTGCTACTTCCCGTGGACCATGCAGATGGGCGCCATCGTGGAAGCGCTTGGCCTTTAATATGGCTAGGCAATTTGTCTTTGAGCCCCTGTTGGGCCCTCTCTTCTGTTTCTGTGGTGGGTCTGGGAGCATATGGCCTTCTCTATCATATGCAGGCTGTTAGCCTTGCCACATCCCCATCACTGAATCCCACAAAAAGAAGGATTCAGGCAGTGAATGATGACTTCCCATAGCTTAGCATCTGAGCTGGCTTCATGTCTTCCCATAGCCCTTTGCTTGGTCTGACCTCCACGGCTATGTTCATCACCTACCATCCCGGGAACCTCAAGTTTCAACTACTGCCGCCTCTCCAGCATCTTCTACCTTTCCCTCCACACTGCCTCTTCCCCATGGATGCTGAAACCTGCCTTCTCCTTCCACCCCAGTGCTCAGTTCTCCCCTCTCATTGCCCTTTCACAAACCTCTGTAAGGGACCATGTATACTAGCAATCTCCATTTCTTCACTCCCATCCTTCAGCTCCATGTAGTCTGATGGCCATTTCTACCTCTTGATGGAGGCCACTGGACCACAGGTCTAACTCCTCCCTCTTTTGTTTCTCATCACAGCCAGCCACTGCCTCTATGCTCATGCATCTCCTAGCTTGGCTTCTTCGAGGCTATTTGCTCTTCTACAGACTTTTCCTCCAGTGCCAGAAATGGAAGCCAGGGTCTCATGCCTGCTAAGCTAGTGTTTTATCACCTAGTTACCCCTTGCTTTTCCCCAGAATATTCCTTAGTCCTGAGCACTACACAACCACCTCCGTAGGCTCCTTTGCCTCTGTCTGGTCCTAAGATGCTAAAGATTCTTGGGGATTGTTCCTAAGCTATCTTTTATTTCCCTACAGATTCTCCCTGTAAAACTTCCATGGTTTCCGTGATCGTTTAGGAACTGATAACCTTCAAACTCTTATTTCTGACCTAAATGTGTCCAAGCTCAAACCCATGTAGTAGTCAATTTTTACTTCTATGCTCCACAAAAACCCAAAAGTGGCACCCCCAGATCTGAGCTGCCCATTATTCCTATCGGTTCTTGTTACTTATAATAACTAAAATTGATTGACTCCATTACATACTCCAGACACACTTGAAGGCATTCTGTATGTATTATTTCTCTTAATCATTATAAAGAATATAAGTGAGAAAATGAGAACAAAAGCGTTCAGTAATCTATCTCAAGGTCAATCAGTGGCAAATCAAGACTTAAAATTCCAAGCAGGAGGCCTGGGAGACAGCTCAGGGAGAAGCTTCCAGGGTGGGGCCTAGCTAGATGAAGCAGTCCATTTGAAGTGCATCCTTTGGGGGCTACGTCTTGCCCTGTCCCTTTTCTATCTCTCTTTCTCTGCACCCTTCTGTTACTGTTCCCTGCACTGGCTTCCACTGCGATTTCAACTCTCTCTTGACTGTCAGAATGAGAGTCAAGCTATGGTTTAGTTACCAACTCTTTTAATAGCCTTGAGAGATTGACAGGAATGTAACGGAAATAACAGCGATGACTCAATCAGTCTGTCTCCTCCCCTCACCATCAGCACACATACAACCCCACCATTATCAAGTGGTGTCACCTTCCAAAGGCAGCAGCTCCCTGGCTACCTGAGAGAGACAGCGTATGTGGGAGAAGCAACATCAGGGAGACCCCACATGAGGCCCAAAGACAAAGCTGTGGCTGGAGAGATGGCTCAGTGGTTAGGACCACCAACTGTTCTTTCAGAGGACTTATTCAATCCCCAGCATCCACGGGGCAGCTTACAACTGTCTAGAACTCCAGATCCAGGGGATCCAGCATCCTCATACAGTCCTATATGCAGACAAAACACCAGTGCACATAAAATAAAAATAATTTTTTTAAAATTAAAATGGAGGGGCTGGAGAGATGGCTCAGCGGTTAAGAGCACCGTCTGCTCTTCCAGAGGACCCGGGTTCAATTCCCAGCACCCACATGGCAGCTAACAACTGTCTGTAGTTCCAGTTCCAGGCAAACACCAAGGCAAATAAATAAGTAAATAAATAAAGTTTTTTAAAAAAATTAAAATGGACAGCTCTATTCCCAGATGCCCTGCTATGCTTTGGGTCCAAGAAACAGAAACAGGCAGAAAATGGTGAAGTTCTAAGGAGAAAGGGGATATATTCAGCTTGGAAGTGGGCAGAGATTGGAACAATGTCTTTTTGTTGGCTTTGTTTGTTTGTTTGGAGACAGGTTTTATTGTGTATCCCTGGCTGTCCTGGAACTAGCTCTGTAGACCAGGCTGGCCTCAAACTCCCAGGATCTACCTGTCTCTGACTCCTAAGTGCAGAGATTAAAGGCATGCGCCACCGCCTCCTAACTGGGAACAGTGTCTGAACAGTATCCGCTAAAAGGGCTCAGGAAAAGCAAAGCTCATGGGGCTTCCTGAAGCCTGCTCTCATGCAATCCCTTTTAGGGCCTACAGAGGTGACTCAGCAGTTAAAAGCACATACTGCCCTCCCACAGGACCTAACTCAGCCACCATCACCCACATCCGGCAGTTCCCAACTGCTAATAACTCCAGTTCCAGAAGATCCAAAGCCTCCTTGTAATCTCTGCAGGTAACTCACACATGTGCACATACCAACACATACATACACACATAATTCAAAATAAAGGAGCTAGAGAGATGGCTACATGGTCAAGAGCACTTGTTCCTGCAGAGGGCTTGGGTTGGAGTCTCAACACCAACATGGTGGCGCAAGCATCTGTAACTCCAAGTCCAAGGGATCTGACTCCCTCTTCTGACCTCCTTGGCACCAGGCACACATGTGGTACACAGACATACATGTAGGCAAAACACTAACAACATATAAAATAAATAAATAAATTTAATTGAAAAAGGTATTTTAAAAGGATGTAGCTTTTGAGTATGAAGCATGAACGGCAGTGAGCTGATTTACTTACTGTGTGATCGAAAGCTTTTGTTTCCTCACTGAACCTCAACACTTTCATCTTTAAAATAGGAACAATAATACATATGATCTTGACTTACATTAACTGATGGATTTTTTTTTAACTTACAACAAATCAAAAAGACATTTAATGTAAGGGGTACTTGGAATTTTAGTGTTTCCTCAGCTATTGATACATGACACTACTCTTGCCTCATCCTGAGAACCAGCAGCCGGCCTGAGCTCCCAGTCAGCTGCATGGTCACAAGAGCAAACACGGGCCACTTTTTGGTGTTTTTTTGTTGTCAGAAGGTGTATTCAAAGCTGTATGATAGAGTAATTTCTTTAGTAGACAATTTTCCCAACCATAAGGCAATGTGAGTATCTCTGTGCATTTAAAGTAAGCGAGGCTAAGGATCAGGTATATTAAATGCATTTTGGGTTGTTTGAGATATAACAACCCAAGGGGCCAGCCACGGGGCATCTACCCTTAAAGCTCGGGCTGGGAGGCTGGTGATGTATTCTGAGTGAGACTTTGGACAGAAATACTGGCCCACAGGCAGATACCCAGTAACTCTTGCTCTCCTTTCTTCTGCCACTATCTCACTACTCAAACTGTAATCCCATTCTTTTTCATTTTTTTCCTCTTTTTGTTTTAGTGAGAGAGCATGCGCTTACACTACACTACACTACATACACACACACACACACACACACACACACACTCTTCAGCAGCAGCACTCTCACAACAGACTCATTCATTCACATTCTCTCTCATTCACTGTGTGGTTCCAGGGCTTCAGATGTGTTTCTTTACTTGTTTTTGTTTATTTGTTTGTGAACACAAGTGGCACCTTTGGTGATGGAGATGTAGCCCAGTGGACTTACCTATCACCCTGAGGCCCTGGATTTGATCTTCTGCACAACCACAAAAGTGGCACCTTTAAAAAGGGGAGAATTTGGCATATAGTTTAGTTGGCAGAGTTACTGCCTGGCATGTATGAGGCAGTGGGTTCAGTCCTCAATACTACAAATAGCAACAAAATCCTTTATACTGGGATGCAGTGGCTCACATCTGTATTCCTGACACTTGGGAATTTTGAGTCTGAAGAAAAAAGTTTGAAGTCAACCTGGGCTATATATCAAAATTCTATCTAAAAAAAATGAAACCTTAAAAAAGAAATTCTCCTCTAAACAAACACAAATTCAAAACAAACAAAACATGTAAAAACAAAAATCTAGTGGGCTTTATTTACTCCTCTGGCTATATATAATGCCGGGCAGACCCTTTGGAGGATTATCCACTGATTCATTGTCCAAGTTGCTGGATGAGAAAGCAGGTCTAGAGATTCAAAGAGCTGATGGTCCGAACTGCTGGTCAGAATCCTGAAGGGCACAGGAGGCAGTAAGGCTGGCTGACAGATGGTGGCCCTCTGCTCCATCTCTAAGCATAAGGAGCACAGCCTGTCTGGCCCTAGAACTAGGAAGCAGCTTCACTTGGAATTGTCAAGAGCTTTACCAAATAGATTCAAAGCCTAGCACAGCCACTTGGTAGTTGTATGGCTCAGCTCTATTATTATTATTCCAAAAAGAAGGCAATACTGTCTGTTTGAAAAGAGCTGTCTGTAGCTGCCATAAGTAAGTGATTACTTGGCTTTCTGCAGTCAATAAAGGTGGAAAGATAGGGAGCTCACAGCTTTTCCTTTACCCAGGCAGAAGGGAAAGTCATCCATCTCCCCACAATCCTGATTCCTATCCAACAGAAGGTTCTGGCCTCTCAAAAATCCCCTGGATTTTTCCTGACTGAAAAGGCTGCTTCCCATCCTGGGATAATAGAATAAGGCTCACCTCTCCCAGCTTTGGGGCTTTGTGTTCTTCTACTCGGCCTCCCAAGCACATAGCCTGATGTTCTGCCCAACTGGTCATTTCTGGGAGAAAGTCTGGCAACCTGAAGCTGAATGCAGCCCTTTAGTACCTGTTTGCACCACTATGCAAAGTCCAGCCTGAGGCCCTGGAAACAGTGAGGCTATAAAGTGAGCTTTAGTCAGAAGCAATTGCCAGGATCTAAGCAGTCCGGTCGGTGGCCAAGACAACTTCACTTTATTTCCAGTTTCCACAACCCTGATCTCCTCTAATGAGCTACCCAGGCAACAGTTCTATGTTTGGTTAGAAGTTGTGCTTAAGAGTGACAGATTGCTACCTTGAACTTGCACATTTGGTTTCATGGATGTGCCACCACTGTGTTTTCTCTAAGTTGGAACACACTTTGATGGGGAAATAAAGGTCCTTTGGACCACCTAGGTCACACATCACTGCTGACTCTACTCCCAGGAGTTCCTCAAGGAGGAGGCATCCACTTAAGAGGAACCCTATTGTGGGGACAGCCATGGTTACTGTTTCTTTAATGAAAAATCATCAGGCAAATGTTCATTCCCAGCAGAAACAAAAATATTGATGGGGACTTGTTAGAGACCTTGAAGGACTTCCTAGGGAATACTACCGTGTGAGGTCCAGAAGGGGCTGGCCAGCAGTGTGGGTGGTATATGAGACATGTGGATGTGTTCATGCTTCTGTGACTGTGCATGTGTCCTTTATCAGTGAGTTCACTTTCAAAAATCTTCTTTTAAATTGTCTTTTAAGGCATCATGCAACAGCTGGTGGGGCTCCCCATAAAAAGAACTCCCTCAGGTGTCATTGAGTTTAATCTTAACAATTCCTCAGATACTGCCAGTTTCCATACCAGTGAAGAATGGAGGCTATCCATCCGCATGTTTAAGCAAAAACCCTGGCCAAAGAGCATCCTTGACTCTATTATTCTCTTTACTCCTCACATTCAATCTGAAAGAAAAATCTTGCCTGTCTTTTCTGGAATATATCCTAAATCCATCAACTCCTCCTCCCAGACAGACACACAGACACAGACACACACACACAGACACTGACACACACAGACACACAGACACACACACACACACACACGCACATGCACACGCACAAACACACACACACATACACACACACCCCTCAGAACAGCTCAAATTGCCAACACATCTCCCAGGATCAAGCTTCGTCAGCGGCTTCCCAGCTCCCATCCTGGCTGTACACGGCTCACTCCCACACAGCAGTTAAGGATCTTTTAAACACAGATTCCAGAGCATATAGCCCTCCTTCCTGTTTCAGCAATGATGGAAACACATGTTCAAAATGGATTCTCCACCAGTCTGGATCCCTGAGTGACTCGGAGGTACAGCTCTTTAGATGGTTCCCATGAGCAAGCCCTGGACATTTCTTGTTGGCAGCGTAACTTACTCTCTCCGGGCTGATGAATTCATGCACAAATCCGGAGCAGGCTTTACAGCTTCAGCTGATTCCCCAGGAATCCTGGGACTCCAAAGAATTATCTTAGCCACCATTCTAAAAAGAGAAGGCTGAAGCACAGTATTCAGAGGGTGTAATTAACAAGCCAAGCTAGCATGCTTCCCATAGGGTTGTCAGGATTGAGATAGTCCAGAAAGTAGGTTGTTGAGCAATCAGCAATCACTGCTTAAACCCTGAGAAAGGACAGGACTTTGGTCCTAGAGGGGTTCTGCAACACAGGGCCAGATGACTGAGTAGCTTAGAACTAGGAATCGGCATAGTAGGGGCGGCAGGGAAGAGACGGGGAAGAAATAGGAAAGAAGCTGAGGCAGCAGAGTCCAAGGATGTTGGTCACAGATCCTGCAGCTTGTAGGTGTGCTGAAACAGGATATTTCCTGCCTGATCCAGACTTGGTGAGCTTAGCTGGCCCAGTCTGGGACTGTTGGGGGAAGCAGAGGCATGAGAAATGAGGAGGGCAGGCCCAGCCAAGCCAACAGCTGACAGTTATCGAGCGCTTATCGCGCGGCACACACTGTGTCCAGGACATACATGCCTTCCCTATAATCCTTACACAAACCCTATAAAGTTAGTGCAATTTTATCTCCACTTAGAGACACTGAGGAACTTGCATAACATCATCGAGCTAGTAAATGTCAGATTCCTGATTTGGAAGCAGGATGTTTCGTCCCCCAACTTCTTCCTTCAAACATTTCATTTTCTCTTCCTCTTCCTCCTAATTTATAGATTTAATGTCTTTCTCCCAGCTTTTCATTCCTCCCTGTTTCCCAGCACCCATTCATTTTCTTGTCCTCATACTCTCCCTATTAGACAACAACGACAACAAAAACCCCTTGACCTGTCTATTTCTTTAAAGCACCCAGCTTCTGGCTCCATGTCTTAGCATCTCAGCAATCCACAGACTGGTAGGAATTGCCACAGACTGGTGACAATGTTTGGAGACAAGCAATGAAGCAGGAAGTCTTTCAGACAGAACGACCATTACAAAGAGAAGAAGCAGGCAGTTTTTGGTACATGATCAACAGTCCCGATCCAGGAATTCCAGGTTTGGGGGTTCAGAACCATCCTGGAAGGAAGGGTGCTTGTTACACTGTGGAGGTGAATCATAGCTAGAAGTGAAGACTGCCCTAGGAACATGAGCTCTGAGGGTTGAGAAGAAGTGCTATGTTGAGACCTGCTTCTAATGATTTTTTCTCTTATTATCTGAAACTATTTGAAATGGATTCTTCTGGAAAAGTCAGCTCTGGTGTCCTGGATCAGAAGGAGCATGGAGGTTGTTTTTAGACTAATGGGATTCTGGCCATGTACCTTTATGCTACTCAGTTTCCTCATCTGCAAAATGGGGGAGAAAACATTTTTTATAGCTCTTGGCAGGGATGATTTGGAACAAGGCTCAAATAACCTAAAAATGTCTGAAAGATCTCTTAAAGTCACAAGCACTGATCCCCACAGAGCTGACTAGTGGTTATTTTGCTTTGTTTTTATTTTGGTGAAAGCCACCCCTCCCAACATCCCTCTCACTAACCAAAGACTATCTCTACAATCTTGCTTCCTCCTGCATCTGTGACCGTTAGTCTGTCTACTTTGTCTTGAGAGCTGCTGCTGCCGCCACTGCCATCACCACCCTCATCCAAACTTCTACCATCTCTATATGGCCATGGCCTGTGTCTCCAGTTCATTCTCTTTGGAGCATCTAGAGCCAGTATTTTGAAAGCAAAATTATATCTTGCCACTTCTTTGTCTTGGTGGCTTCTTGTTGCTTTTAGGACAAATCCTTGGTGCTTCTCCAGGACCGCAAGATCTGTGGTGAGCCTTACCTGGTGCTGTTCATTCTCCTGTGTGTTCTCCAAGTCCTCCCAGCTCTGAGTACTTCTCTGGTTACTGATTTCCTTAAGAAAGTTTTCTTGTCCCAGCGCCACCGTCCCATCTGATTAAGTCAATTTATTATTCATGTCACCTCTAGTTTGGTGACTATTTGATTAATGGTTGCCTTTCCCTCTCAATTCTTAGCCCCTCAAAAGCAAACTTATGGGCGACATTTTCTCACCACAATGGCTCCAAAACCTAACACAGTACTTAGCTCAGGGTAGGTGTGCAGTCAAGATTTAATAAAATACTGTTGATGTCTGACAAACAGCTAGGAACTGAGAAAAATAAGGCAGAAACAGAAAAACAGCTCCAGGAGTCATGTAGAAATTCACAGGCCCTAGAACAGCCAAAACCATCTAATCAATGGCAACCCAGATGGGAAGTTTAATACTTCCCAGTTTCAGAAGCTGCTATAAAGCAATGGAAACTAACCAAAATAATCATGATATTTAGGGATTGACAGAAGGATCCACACTTGGGTCAATGAGATAGAACTGAGCCCAGTCGTAAACCCTGTAAACATCTGTAATCAGCTGATGTTGGTGAGGGTCTCAGTGTCATTCAGTGAAGAAGACAGTGATCAAGAAACAGTGTTGTGTGGGGAAGAGGGCTGATTGTTGGAGAGATGTTTTTGTGGGTAAAGTCACTTGTTGGCAACCTAAATTTGGTGCCTGGATCTCACACATAGGCTCAAGAAGAGAAACACACCCATAAAGTTATCTTCTGACTATCACATGCACATGTGGCATATGCCACATCTAATAATGATAATAAAAGGTTCCCAGACAATGTCTTATCCTACAACGTGGACCATGACCTCAGAACATATACAAAAGTTAACTTAACATGGGATCAAAGAGAAGAATATAAGAATTTAAGACTACAAAATTATGAAGAAAACAAATATAAATCTATATGGCCTGGTATAAGACAAAAATTTTATACTCTTTGTAGTGCTGAGAATGCAACCCAGGTCTTCATACATGCTAAGAAAATGCTCTACCACTGAGCTGCATAGACAGATAACACTTTCTTATATATGTTGCTGAAAGAATGAACAGCCAGGGAAGAACAGAAGTTGGTTATCATAAAATATTTTTAAAACTTTTGTGTATTAAAGTATGCCTGATGTCAGTTGCCCCATTTGAGGAGGACACATTTCAGGACAACTATCTCAATACAACAACAGTAGTGCTAAGATTATTAGTCTCAGGGTAAAGCTCTATACACACACACACACACACACACACACACACACACATACATACACACACATACTTACACACACACTTATACACACATACATACACACATACACACACTATTGAACATATGTGTGTATTTTGGGTTTATTATTATTTGTTTATTATATTTTTGAGGTATTTCTCAAGACATAGTTTCTCTATGTACCCCTGGCTGTCCTGGAATTCACTCTGTAGACCATGCTGGTCTCAGACTGACAAATCTGCCTGTCTTTTGTTTTTGTTTTATTTTTTTAAGTCTTCAAAGAGATTCCTTTATTTTTAATATTGGTGCAGTATAATTTGTCTCTTTCGCTTTAGTTGCCCAACTCAAGGATGCAAAGAACTCTTCCTATGTTTTTAATGTAAGTTTTATAATTATAGCCTTTACATTTAACCATTTTGTTGATTTTGAGATAAATTTCCAGTGTGGTATAAGGTAAGGGGTCAACTGTGTTCTTTTGCATGTGAACAGCCTGCTGTTTCTGGCATTCTTGAGAAAATGGTACATGACTCTATTTTTCTTTCATTTTCTTGGAGGCCAGGTCTTGCAATGCTGTGTAGACTAGACTTGAGCTGTCCTCCTACCTGTCTCAGCCTGCCGAGTAACTGAAACTATAGGTTTGTACCACTATGCTTGGCTCCCAAGGTGATTCCAGGAATCCCTGCACAATCTTCTAAAACTGAGCTGTGTAGCAGGCTTTCTCAGATGGTCAGCCCCCACAGAAACTTATGAATGCTCGGCCTTAGCTTATGCTTGTCTCCCTAGCTCTTATAACTTAAATTAACCTGTTTCCCCTCATCTACATTTTCCTGCAGGGCTTTTTACCTTTCTGTCCTATTCCGTGTCTGGCTGGCTGGTAGTGCCTGGCTGCCTGGTCCCAGGTGTCTCTCTTTCTCCTTCCTTTTCTCTTCTTTTTCAAGCCTTAATTCCTCCTATTCATTCTCTCTGCCTGTCAGCCCCACCCATCCCTCTACTGCCTAGCTTTTTATTAGACCTATCAGGTGCCTTAGGCAGGCAAGATGAAATAGCAACACATCTTTACATAATTAAACAAATGCAATGTAAACCAATGTAGCACACCTTTATGTAGTTAAAGTAATAGTCCACAACACAGTTGTATATTCCCTCCAAACAGCTCTAAAATTTGAGTGCACATATGTATGTGCCCTCAAATGTTGACATTTTTATGAAATTATGCCAGGTGATTCTAAAACACATAGTCAAGACCAAAAACTAAAATTGAGATTGCTTTTCCCACAAGATAAATGAGAGGAAACAAATACTTTATCTTATACACTTAAAACAAAGATTTTTGTCCATCTTATATAGACTTGTATCCTTGAATCAAAAACATACAAATGGTTTTTTAGTCCTCACAGCCTTCGCACTTGTTACCATGGGCAAGCCAGTTGTAATCTCCCTGAATTTATTTTTCTATTTCTCACAGGAGGACCATGTGAGAAAATGTATGTTGTGGTGTTCTGAATGAAAATGGACTCCATCCATAGACTCATAGGAAGTGTCACTATTGGAGGTGTGGCCTTGTTGGAGGAGTAGGACATTAGGGGTGGGGCTTTGAGGTTTCAGATGTTCACACCAGACTCAGTGTCACTCTCTCTTCCTGCTGCCTCTTGATCCAGAACTCTCAGCTCCTTCTCCAGCACCATGTCTGCACACTGCCATGCTTCTCACCATGATGATAATGAACTAAACCTCTGAAACTAAGCTAGCCCCAATTAAATGGTTTCCTTTATTAGTTGTCATGGTTATGGTGTCTCTTCACAGAAATAAAACATTGACTAAGACTTATGTTAAGTGCTTCATAAATGAAAAAGAAGTGAAAAGATGCTACATTTACATAGAAAATCTAGTTTCCTGTTTTCTCTCCTTGGCCCTATCAAAAAACATTCATTCTGGGTTTTGTCTCACCAGCTTAGAGATTGATGGAAAATCCTGGGTCACCTCTTCTCCCAGTTAGGTTGTTCTCTATGGACGATGTCCTAGATGCTTCCCTGTTGCTGTGATAAAACACCTCAACCAACAGAAGCCTCAGGAGGAACAGGGTTCCATTATACCTTAAAAGTTAGAGTCCATAATGAAGGCAGTCAGAGCAGGAACACAAGACAGGAACCTTAAGACAGGAACTAAAGCAGAGACCAGGGAGGAAGGATGCTTACTTACTAGCTTGCTCCCCATGGTTCACTCACCTTGTTTTCTTATACACCCCAAGAGCACCTGCCCATGGGGGCACCACTAACAGTGTGCTGGGCCTTTTCACATCAATCATCAATCAAGACAATACCCCATCGACTTTCCCAGTCTCTGCCTCCCTGAGCACTTCCAACTCTTGAGCTAATTATTACTCTCTTTGAGCCTGTTGCCTCACCAACAAGATAGGAATAACAATGGTTAACTCCATCATGGAATCCTTGTGATTGAAATGGGTTTTCAATGTATACAGTGCTCTTTAACATCAGACAATGATCTATGCTTTTATGCTCAGAGGGCTTTTTCCCTTAAAAAGGGGGAAGTGTTTATGATAAATAAAAAGAGATAAAAACATATTTAAAGTGGAATATAAAAAATAAGATGGGGTAAATGGCCTACTGGCACAGCTGTTCAATAAGTTGGGCCAGAAAAATCATAAATTTAAGAACAGCTTGGTTGACAGGATGAGTTTAAGATTAGCTCAAACAACTTGGTGAATGAGACTATGTCTCAAAACTTTAAAAATGTTTTAAAATATGGCTGAGAGTATCTCAGTGCTAGAACATTTGCCTACCATGTGCAAGGCTCTAGATTCAACCCCTAGCATAATCAGCGTGGAGGGTTAGCCTCACTGCCACATTCTGATAGCTATGGTTTATTTGGCTGGCCAAATAGCAGTGTGGAAACATGAGCTTCCTTCGTTTCTCTGTTAGTCAGTCAACAAGTATGCATGGAGCAAAACTACATGGTAAAGTTGGATATGTGGCACAGACGTGGAAGAAACACACAGCCCGTAGGACTCTGCTATGAGACCTGAGCTCATAAAAGGTCATAGCCGGCCCCAGGGAGACACTCAGCACTTAAGAACACTGACTGCTCTTCCACAGAAGACCAGGGTTTGATTCCCAGCACCCACACACTGGCTTACAACCATCTGTAATTCAACTTCCAAGGAGATCCAATGCCCACCCTACTCTGGTTTCTGAGGGCACCCGGTACAAACACAGTGCACAGCTATACATGTGGGCAAAATACCCAAACACATATTAAAATAAAAAGGCCATAGCCTAGAAGCCATCATCAATGTGGCAGTGGTATGTCCTATTGCAAGCAAAATAGCAAAGAGCTGAGAAATATCCTGTTGAGTATTGGAGTATTGTGAGGTTCACAATAATAATAATAATGACAAGAGTTACAAACCATCTGTGGTGGTTAGAATGAAAATGGTCCCCATAGGCTCCTATGTTTGAGTACCTGGCCACCAGTTGGTAGAACCATTTGGGGAGGAATGTGGCCTTGTTGGTGGAGGTTGTAAGTGTTCTGGCATGTATGGCGCCAGATAAGATGCAAGAATTCCCAATGGCAAAAGGCACGGCCCCCACCCCATCCCTGGCCCAACGCGGTGCCAGCAGAGTGCCAGCAAACAAAGGGCATGCCCCCAGGTGTGGCTATGTAGATCTGTGGCCACCCGCTCTCTTAAAAGGAAACAACAGATGGAGGCGGGCCTCTCTCTCTCCCTCTCTGCTTCCAGGTTTAATAAACTCTTGTGTGGCATCCAGTGCTGTGTCTCCTATCACACACGAAAAAACAACAGAGGTGTGTCACTGGAGGTGGGCTTGAGGTTTCTTTTTTTAAATTTTTATTTATTCAATGTACATTGGCCTTGCCTACATGTATGCCTGTATGATAGTGTCAGATCCCATGGAAGTGGAGCCACCGACATTTGTGAGCTGCCATGTGGATGCTGGGAATTGAACTTTTTTCCTTTGGAAAAAAGAGCCACTGTTCCCAACCTCTGAGCCATCTCTCCAGCCTGGGCTTGAGGTTTCTAAACAAAAAAGCCCACACCAAAACCCAAACAGCAAATATGGAGTTTGATTTGTATTGGCCAACTGTGGATAGATAAGGCCTGCTCTGGAGTGTGGCTCTGGGACACTCCATTGGAGAAAATGATTTTCCCTTTTCCGGCAAATAGCAATTACAAATAGTTTCTTGGTAGGGTGAGATTTTGCACCTACTTCCCCTTTCCAGCACTGGGATTTGTCTGGTTTGGACTGTGCAGGTCCTATGAGTGCTGGCACAGTCCCTGCCAGTGCATATGTGCCTCAGGCCTGTTGTCTCTGACTGCTGCTGCTTCCTAGGAGTCTTCTCTCACCTCCGCTTCTTCCCATCTATTCCACTTCCTCTTTCATACAGATTCCTGAGCCTGGAGGGGAGAGGTTTCTGCTTTGTTTTTTGTTTGTTTGCTTTGATTGGAGGGTAATTTTGTTTGCTTTTCAAAGAGAATGAGGGCTGGAGAGATGGCTCAGCGGTTAAGAGCACTGACTGTTCTTCCGGAGGACCTGAGTTTGATTCCCAGCACCCACATGGCAGCTAACAACTGTCTGTAATTCCAAGATCTGACACCCTTACATAGTTATACATGCAGGCAAAACACCAATTCACATAAAATAAAATTAAATATTAAAAAAAGAAAGAGAATGAACATGAAACTGAGTGCTTAAGGAGGTGAGGGTAATATGGGAAGAGTCAGGGGAAGAGGAAAACATGGTCAAAATAGATTGTGTAAAAAATGTATCAATAAAAATGAAAAAAGAAAAAGTGCCTGCAGGTCAGGCTATGTGCTCTCAGAGGGTACTCTAACATAATCCTGCCTGCCACAGTGCTCCCCATTATGGTGATGGACTCCTATACCTCTAGAACTGTAAGCCCAAATAAATCCTCCCTTTTATAAGTTACCTTGATCATGTCTTTTTTTTTTAATCACAGCAATTAAAAAGTAACTAATGTGGGGGCTGGAGAGATGGCTCTTCCACAGGATCTGGTTCAATTCCTAGCTCCCACATGGCAGTTCACAACTATGTATAACTCCAAGATCTGGCATCCTCACCACAGACATACAGGCAGGCAAAACACCAAAGTGCATAAAATAAAAGTAAATAAAAATAAAGTAAAAAAAAAATGGCTATGCAAGATGGATGGTTCTTTGAAAACCAGCAAGATTAACATGTTTTTAAAAAGTAATACTACAGTTAAGAGAGATCATTAATTGATATAAGGGATTTATTAGGTAATAATCAGAAGTTTAAACAGATACAAAAATCCCATCTCCTCCTCGGCCATTAGTCATTCAACAAACACTTGCATCACAGCTACTTCCAAACTAGATGTTGCAGACAGATGGATGAGTCAGCCACTGTCCTCCTCAAGGATAATATGTAACATTTTAGGCATGAGGTTTTGGTTCCAAGGCTTTTTTCCATATAGGAGCATTTCTGATCCTCCTGGCAGAAAGTGGAGGCTCAGAACTGAAAGTTACTCCTGGGAGCTGCTATTAGGGCTCTATCTACTTCTACCTGAGGCTAAATAAACAAAGACAAGCAAGCTCATAACTATCACGGCAGGGCTTCTTCCTTCCCCAAAGGTCTGTGGCTCACTACCCACAACCACTTGACTAAAGTCTGCCTCGGAGTGTGGGGGGGACACTTGAAATTCATCCCAAGCCCTCAGGATTTAAAGGGCTTGGCAGCTGCATGCTATGTCAAAGTCCCTACCACCAAGACAAGATTTACCCCCCCCCCAGGGGCGGGGAGGGGGAGGCTGTTCTAACTTCCAGCTTCTGGCTCATCTCAAGCAAGAGTTACCAGCGTGTTCTTCCAAGTTCCTAAGATGAGGCTTACATTACATTCAAGAAGTAGGAAAGTGGGCCCAGAAAAGGTCAATATTTATTGGCAGCATCTGCCTGGACTATCTCCCTCCACACCTGGAGGAAGCGTGGGTTGCAAAAGTGAATAAAATATTGCAGAAGCATAGCAGAGTCAGAAGGAAGAGCTATGGAAGCCGCCCCTGCCCCTGTGCCCAGTGCTTTCTCTACAGGACTTAAGTCATCTGTAGCAACACAGTCTCCTTCTGCACCATCTCCCTAAGAGTTAAGATTCAAGAGTTAACGGCAACTCTTAAAAATTAAGTATCACCAATATCTGGCGCAGAGGCCAGAACAGGCTTAGTGTGATGATCAGGCTAGGAATTAGCCTTGGAGCCAACGCTAAATCACCAGATTAAAGATAAACCGCTTTCCTTTATTAAGGGACAAGAACGTTAAAGGGGAAAATATGTCAGCTATGCTCAGACTCAGCCTTCTTAAAGACAGTGTCTTGTTATATAGTCCAGGCCTGGTCTGGATAGCTTGTTCCTGCCTCGGCCTCCCAAGAGCTAGGATTACAGGATGAGTCATCACCACAGCCCACTAGAAACTCCCACTAGAAAGCTCATTTTGAGGGGACACAAGTTTTTAAACCATGGGGAAGGAAGAAATGATAATTGCCATTTTCCCCACCCAGGACCCCAAAGCAATGTTTTAACCACAGTAAACAAGAAACCCTAATTGTTTGTTCATTCTAGAAAGCAGAGCTACAGCCAGAGGTCCGAGAGCTGCCTCACTCAAACTGTGGTCAGCATCTGGGCACCTGGAGGAGGTCTGTTTGTTCCCACCAAATGAAACTGCCCAGAAGGATCAGCAGGGACAGAGCTGAAAACAGATCAGACCAGTTCAATAGGGTAGGAGTGGGAGGGGCTAGCCTGGGAATTCCTCAAACAGGCTCCATCTCTGATCATTCTCTGCGTCCCTGGTGCTTCGGGGTGCCTGGCAGTGTTGTTCTATAGGGGTTCCCTAAAAATTGAGTCTCAAACTGAGGCCACTGTCCAGTAAAGTTGGTTGTCCTGTCTGAGTGTCCATAGGAGAAAAGCATCTTTCTTATAGTTCTGTCATCCAGAAAGGACAGCTAGTAGGCATGGGTCCACCCAGATGCTGCAACATTCTATAATAGTTACATGGAGAATTTGTTCTTGGCCACCTAGATGAGTTACATCTTTTGCTGCCCCTCTACCCACAAGGGACATCTATTTGCCACATATGCTATTCGGCTCCTATTGGCACCTGGAATTCAATCGCTGTGCCCTGTGACAAAGGGATTCACTATCTGGACCCCTTTCTTCCTCCCTCATTCCCCACATGCCTCTGGTAGTCTAGAAGCCTGGGCACAAAATGCAAAAGCTGTCTGTACACTAATGATGCTTCATTCCTAAACCTACTGCTTTCATTAACCTGAACTTATAAGGAAAAGATTTCACTGGGCTTTTCCTCAATGGGGAGTACATTTTTATAATCTTATTCCAAGGGGGCAATCTGATTCAGAAGCCAGAATACAGCAAGATCTCCCTACCCCAAATCCTCATGAAATGAGTTTCTAGCCGGTTCCTGAGCTGCACTGTTTTCCCGTTTCAGTAACAACCCTTTTCTGTATCACTTTGAGCAGCATCAGTCCTTAAAACCTACTTCTCAGTCTTCATAAATAGATCCTTCCTCTTTTTTAAACTTAAAGTGTGTTTTTGCCGATGAAAATTGAAAATCTTAACTGATGAAAGCACACAAATTATACATAGAAATTGAGGCTCACGAAGCGCTTTGGTATTTGTGTACAGCGCAAGCTGCTTATTTTATCTGAGTCTGAGCCTCAAGCTCTCAAACAGTCACCATTGCCTCTTGGCAAATACTTGCAGCACATCCTTCTTCCTGCCTCGTTTTCAAGCTTGAGAGGCCTACTGTGAGGGTTTACCTTTATACTGCCCCATCTCTCTAATTACAGCTGAGATGGCCATAAAAGTGCCCCCATACCCTTTGTCCCAGTATTTTCCCAGTGACTGCTGACAGAATCAACTAAGTCTTGGAACCCCAAAATAGATACAGAGGAGGTTCCAAATGGGAAGCTTATATGCAGCCACTAACATAGGAGATACCACTGGATCGGGCTTCTTCCTTTCTCTGGGTGGCT
Organism: Sigmodon hispidus; assembly: GCA_004025045.1. Lineage (NCBI taxonomy): Eukaryota > Metazoa > Chordata > Mammalia > Rodentia > Cricetidae > Sigmodon > Sigmodon hispidus. The sequence goes on from PVIH01015844.1 coordinate 44,692, forward strand.
GTTGGCCAGGATCCACATTCTAAAAGGATTTCTGTTAGTACCATGAAAGGAAAGACAGATATTCTGTCTTCTAAATTGTATTTGTTGAGCAGGGTTTAGAGATGCATGCCTGAAATGCTAGCAGGCGGAGGCAGGAGGATCAGGAGTTCAAGGTCACCCTCAGCTATATACTATGTTCAAGTAGAGCCTGGGCTACATGAGACTCCATCTCAAAAAAAAAAAAACCAAGAAAAAGATGTATTCTATCTGCTCAAGTATCTATGGATTTGAAAATACTCTGCACATTTATACAGTTGCTCTGCTAGGCTATGTGAGTGCAATAAACTATATGTGTGATACAGAGTACCAAATGAGGAAAACATGGATTCCATCCTACACATCAATTGAACTTCAATCTGTAATTTCTGGCCTGGCTCAATTTGAAGCGTGAAACTATAAAGTGAAAATGTCTTTCCTTTCGCCTGAATTCCCACAAATGTGTGCATGGCAAAATGTTCCTATTCTGTTGAAAAGTTGACTGAAAGTAGAGACCCATTCCAGTGTCAAAATGTGTGACCCTCTGTAGCTATAACATTAAAAAAAAATCTCTGTTCAAAATGCTAGTGGATTTAAAAACACAAGCAAAGCAATATTAGACAAAAGATCTTGGGGGCTGGAGAGATGCACTGTATTAGATAAAAGATATTAGGGGCTGGAGAGATGCACTGACTATTCTTCCAGAGGTCCTGAGTTCGATTCCCAGCAACCACATGGTGGCTCACAACCATCTATAATGAGATCTGGTACCCTCTTCTGTACACTGTATACATAATAAATAAATAAATCTTTTTTTAAAGATCTTTTACTTTGCTATAGCATATACTTTTTACTGATAACATAGTTTTTATCAACTTTCTTCCCTCACTTATAAAGTTAAAAAGTATATTACTCAACTTTGGAGGTGTGATTATTTATGATTAATTCATACATGTGGCCATTTTCTCACTTCTTTTAACCTAAGCCTACATTATACCTCACACTTATTATTTACAAATATAATTTGTAAAAAAACTGTTATTGAAGTAGTGGGGATGTAGCTCAACTGTTGTGTACAAAAAAAAAAAAAAAAAATCTCCCTAACACGTCAAGGAAGAAGAAAGAGGAGGAGTAAGATTTCGTCGTCAAACAGGTTGGGAAAGTCTGGCTTGATGATGTCCATTCTTAACCATTCATAGCACATCTTCATCCCCAGGTGCACAGTACAACCCCTTGGGAACTTTGAAAGCATACTGGTTCTTGGCCACTGTCTCTCAGAACTTCTGGTTAAGGAGGATGCAAGTCAAGAGTAGTTTTTAGATCCTTTTAGGTGATTCGCCTTTGTACCTAAAAGGGTCAGTATAAGAGTCTTTGGCTATCATTGAAATATTTTAGAATGAAATCGAAGGAGCATTGCAAGTGTTGTGAAGAAATCTGTCCAGGGAGGTGACAGAATTGTCTGGTGGTCTAGGCATCCTGTAGATAATGTCAAGATGTTCCTGTGACCTTGAGGCTGCTATGCTGTGAGATGAGCATCTCCCTCACTCTGTAGCAGCACTGGGGAAAGATAGACCTGCTGGACCTGCAGGCAAACTGCTCACTACTTCACTATAACCTTAGGCCCTATAAGTTTTGTGAGAAAAACGTCTTCAGCCCTTAGACAAATTGATTATGTAAACACTTGTGAGCCTAGCCAAGACCATGCCCCTCCCCTACCAGCAGACTAGAGCAGACTGAAGGCAAAGGCTGCTGCTAGACTGCTGAACCAGAATCCGCCCTCCGCTGCTTTGTTAATGCCGCCCACCCCCACCCCGCAATGTCCTGGCCTGGCAGGATCTGAGGTCAGCAGGCATTGGTCTATAACAATAAACATCTCAAGGTTCTCAGTAGAGCCTGCTTCAATTACAAAGGATGCCCCCTATCCTTGGTTGGCAGAGAGGCAGTGAACAGATGTTAAAGGCTGGGGGGGGGAATGAAGGTGGAAAGCAAGATCCTGGAGTGGGGAGAGATGCACTTAGCCTCGATGAGCTCCTCCGTGCACATGTGAGCATTCTCCCCAAGTTCTAGAGCACAAAAGAATGGCTGCAGTTCGGGGGCTGTTTAGGAAACATTTTTATGATAACAGACTAACAGTATCTCCGTCTAGGGGTTTCAAAAGGCTACATAGCAGCCAGGCACGGTGTCAAATGGGTGGAATTCTAGCATTCACATGGTGGAGGCCAGAGAATAGAAAGTTTCATGCTAGCCTAGTTCTCATAGTGAGATTCCAGCTCAAAACCAAATAGGTAAACAAAGGTTTCAAGGTCTTGTATCTTCCTGGATGGTATCTGGTGATGGTATGTACGCATGATTGTGAGATATGTACTAAGCATTTTATGCACATTATTTAGACCCTTGAAATAATCTCTCGAAAGGAGTACTATAAACCCCACTTTACACAAAAGGAATTGTGGATCAGACATATCAGTCAGCTAAGACACGCATTTGTTCCCAGCATGGTTCTTCATAGCAGTATACTATTTTACCACTTCTATCACGGGCCTAGCAAAATTTACATAACCACTCCACTGTTAGTGAATGTTTAGGTTACTTTCATTTCTCAGATTGATATAAAACAACAAATGATGTGGTGAAAACCCTTGCAAATCTCTTGACACAATGTCTGGTTTTTCTTTAACATAAGATCCTGAAGTAGAATTGAAAAGCCAAAAGAGACACCCCATAAATAACAAGAGCTGTCTTGATAACAGCTTTGGGGTGCTACCTCTTGCAAGGGAAAGGAGCCCCAGAACATGCTAGTGTTGGGAGGCCTCAGTCACCTCATAGCCTGCCTTCCAGTTGAGGAGGATAATTTGTTTGGCACTTTGCTTATACTGAGGAATCAGACTATAAATTGTCAGGAGTATAATTACGCTGCTCTCAGCAGCAAAGGAATCCACTCAAAGTAAAAAAAAAATAGATCTTAAAAACCCTTTTCTCATTTGAATCCATTTTCCAAGGGGGGGTGCTTTTATTTAGACTAAGGGTGTAATTCAGTGGTACAGTGCTTACTTGTCTAGCATTAGATAGACCCTAAATAAGTTCAATTCCCAGAATGACAAAATAAAAAGAAAAGGAAAACTTTTTTTTCTGGTTTTCCTATAGAGAACTTGCAGATCATTCTGAAAAAAAAATCTGTGTTATTTAGGGAAAAAAGTAATAAAAGATACAGTCAAACCTCGAACATCCCCACTCATGAAAAACAGGCATGAATAATAGATTTTGGTTTCAAGTGTCAGGACTTACAAGCAGGTAGATTCCTCTCTCTCTCTCTCTCTCTCTCTCTCTCTCTCTCTCTCTCTCTCTCTCTCTCTCCC
>PVIH01015845.1:0-47962 GCA_004025045.1 Sigmodon hispidus
GGGATGGGGAGTTGCAGAGAAGAAAAATGACCAGATGTGTTGGGAGGGGGAAGAGACCTTGAATAAGGATATACAGGGATGGAAAAAAAAAATTCAGAGGGAAAGATGAACACAAAGAAAATATATGTGTAGCAATCTTATTTGTATTTCCACCCTTGATAAGCCATGCTTATGATTCTTATCCTCTGTATAGTTATTAACTCTTCCACATTTTAAATTCTTTTTACTGTGTTTTTTTTTGATAAATACAAAATAAAGAAGAACCAAAAAAAAAAAAGAAGAGTTTACACTGTAGTTTAATTATAGCACAAAAATTTCAAAAACAGAAATATAGAATCTATGGAAAAAATTTAATTTCCAAATATCTTCAAATGTTTGAGGATTAAAATATGTCTTTCCATAATATTAAATAAGTTATGACCAGAAATAGAGAGAAATTAATTTGGAAGGGACCAAGAGAAGCAAAGACATGGAGAACAAAGACATCTGAAGGGGCTGTATATTTTGTGTGTGCTCTAACTCGTAATGCTTGCCTGGAGATCAGAAAGCAGACCAGTCTCTAGTTAGCCAGGGAGTGGTGGCCCATCCCTTTAATCTCAGCACTAGGGAGGTTGAGACAGGAAGTGATGTGGCTGGCTAGAGAGAGGGATTTAAGGAGGGAGGGGACAGGAGCTCAGCCTTTTGGCCTGAGGATTCAGTAGAGGTAAGAAGTCTATGTAGTGGCTGGCTTGTCTCTCTGATCTTTGAGCATTTACCTCAATATCTGGCTCCAGGTTTTTATTAAGACCAATTAGGATTTGTGATACATGACTGCCTCTAGCATGACTCCCTGCACAAACAGATGTAGGGGTTTCAGGTTTGTTTTAACCAGATTTTTTAAAAAGAGGTTTTACTCTGTCTATTATCTGTCTATCTATCTACCTGTCATGTGTCTTGTTAGTTTTAACACACACGTGCAATTTTTAAGCAGCCTCTGTTGACCTCCTTCCCTACCTCTCGCCTCCTTCTGTTCATTCCCCTTTGAACTCTTCACTTCCATTCAGTTCTCCTCTTCAATCAATTTCCCCCTCCTGCTCCTCTAGTGATCACCTTGCATGTGTCATAGGCTACAGTCCCATGACCAGTCCTCATGCACACACATGCACATGTGCTAGGATCTGTATCTGACAGAGAATATACAATTTTTATTTTTCTGAGTCCAGGTTACCTCATTCAATATCCATTCTGATTTCATTCATTTTCCTGCACATTTCACTATTAGATTTTTCTTTATAGCTGAATAAAATTTTGAGTAGATAATAGTTTCTTTAATCACTCATCCAGTAAAGAATGTCTAAGCAGATTCCATCCTTTGCTATTATGACAAAGAGTAGGATGGAACACAAGTGTGCAGGGTCTCTGTGGGAGGGCACAGTTCCTGGGCGTGTCGCTGTCTTATACAGAAGTTCTACCTTTAAGTTTCTGAGGACTCTTCATACTTCTTTTCTAAATGAGTGAACTGGTTTACACTTCCAGCAGAAGTGAATAGCGTTCCTCTTTCCCCATATCTATGTGTTGCATACTATTTGTTTACGTGTGTAAATATGTGCTGCATTTGTTTAACTATGTGAAGATCTGTTGCTGTTTTATCTTGCCTTTCTAAGACACCTCATTGGTCTAATAAAAAGCTAAATGAGAAGAGGTACAGGCACAGCTTTTGGGCAGGAAGAGTAAGTGTGTGTGGGGAGACTCAGGAAGAAGAAAGAAAAGGAGACAACAAGGAGCTGCCAGGGGCAGCCAGAAGAAGCAGGAAAGTAGGACATATAGAATGAAAGAAGGTGAAAAGTTCCGAGGCAAACTGTAGATGAATAGAAATAGGTTAAATTAAGTTAAAAGAGGTAGCGGGACAAGCCTAAGCTAAAGCTGATCTTTCCTAACTAATAATAAGCCTCCATGTTGTTATTTGGGAGCTGGCTGATAGGACAGAGAAAAACTCATTACATCCATGCTAGCATTTTTTTTTATGATACTCATTTGAGATGGAAAGTCAAGTAGTTCAATTTGAATTTTCCTGATGGCTAAGGGTGTTCAACACCTTTAAAAACACTTATTGTCTATTTGTGTTTCTTCTATTGAAAACTCTCTGTCCATTAGCTCATTTGTTGACTGGCAAGGTTTTCTCTTCATGTTTAACTTGTAATTAACAGCAATAGAAACCTCAATGACACAGCACACTTCTTCATTTCAGCTTCAGCATACACTTTCACGACTCACCCTCAAGGACAGAGTCAAAGGACTCCTGCCCATTGAACATTTCTGTACTGCTTGAATATGTTTCTCCATAAGAATGTATCCTGAGAGAAGCGAGTAAGGGAAACATAATGTGGTTGTGTGAAGCAAGGCCTAAAGAAATATGTGGGGAACAGCGGCATTATCATCAGTTTTAAGGACCAACAACAGATCAGAAGGTACATCACCCACACTTGGGTCTGATTTGGATGATAAGATTCTGAACTTTGAGCATGTATTACCAAGGGATAAGGCTCTTAAAGACTATTGAAGTGGGTTTCATATGTGGCTAGGATATCTGTAGCTGGTGGTCAGGGGTGGAATACAATATATAGGCTCCTGGGGCAATACCTCCAAAGCCCCCTCATCTTCCAAGCCTGGCATAATCATCTCCTTTTGAGTGTGGCATGACCTGTGCCTTGATTCTGGCCAGTGGAATATGACAAAGGTGACAGAAAGTTCCAGGAAACATGTGACATAACTAAATTGCGTAAGATTGTGGTGTCAATTTTTTTTCCCTTGCTTGGCAAAGTAAATGTATGAGAAATCCTGGATATGCCTATGAACTCTGGATAGATAGGTGACTGACTAAGAGTGGGATCTGGGCAACAGTTAGCAAGAAAATTTCAGCCACAGAAACTAAATTCTGCCAACAGCCTAAGAGCCCAAAGAAGCTCCCCACTCCATTAAGCCCCAGACTTGAGCAACATAAACAGAGAAACTAGTTAGTTGTGCTCACATTCTGGGCCCACAGGGGTGGTGAGATTAAAACGAATGTTGTTGCTGGTCTGTGGCTGTGCCCTGTACAGCAACAGCCAGTGAACACCACTCTGGAGCATCCCAGAATAATCTATGCACCTTTTGCCTCCTTTCCCCCAAAGCCTTGACGTGAACATGGTTTGCAACATGCACAAATGAGGTACCTGAACAAGCAGTGTCATTGGGCCATTCTTATCAATTTCTAGAATCTCTCCGTTTTTTGTCCCCACAAGAATGTGTCCATGCCCCAGGGTGATGGCACGAATTGAAGGGTTATCCTCCAAAAGCAGACCTGAGAGGGGAAAATGTTGAATTTAGTAAACACCACACAGGCAGGTTAACATAGTGTCTCCTATTTCCAAAGTGCTAGGTACTAGATAATCATCCTTGATATGTTTGTTAAGGACTGAGAGTACTGATGGGAAGAAAAAAAAATCTGATTGGCTAATAATCACTATTACAAGAATTTTCAGCACTGTCCCCATTCCTGTAACAGAATGCTTTTGATGCTGTATTCAGGGTGGTACCTTTAGAACTAGTTGACAGCGCAGACCTTTTGATGGCATAGGTCTTCAAGCATCTTTCAAACATGTCATCCCAGAGTTCGACAATCCCATCTTTTCCACCTGTTACAAAGCCCTGTGAAGGTCAAAGGTTACATATACACATTAAAATGAGCAATCACTTTCCTAGACCCATCAGGAGTCCCCCTGAGGTCAGGCTGCTCCAGGTATATCTTCTAAGTGAAAAAAAAAAAATCCAGTAATAGGGCTGGAGAGATGGCTCAGCAGTTAAGAGCACTGACTGTTCTTCTGGAGGACCTGAGTTCAATTCCCAGCATCCACATGGCAGCTAACAACTGTCTGTGATTCCAAGATCTGACACCCATACACAGTTACACATGCAGGCAAAACACCAGTTCACATAAAATAAAAAAAAAATTCAGAAGTTATACAGACACTAAAAGAGCATGGCTGCCAACCAAGAGTACTATATCCAGCAAAACTATAGATGGAGTTAACAAGATATTTCATAAAAAAAAAAACCAGATTTAAACAATTCCTATCCACAAATCCAGCCCTACAGAAAGCACCAGAGGGAAAACTCCAACCTAAGGGATTCAGAAAAAAAAAAAGAAAAAAATTTTTAAAAATCTAATAATAACTAACAGTCTTTTAATTTTTTGCATTATTTTATGTGTATGAGTATTTTGTCTGTCTATATTATCTGTGCACCATGAGCATGAAGTGTCTGGAAGCAAGGAAAGGCTATTGGATCCCCAAGAACTAAAAATATAGATAATTGTGACTTAGCATATGAGTGTTAGGAGTCAACCAGATCCTTGTCACTACTGGGTCAATTCTCCAACCCATCAAAATTTTAATTCAATACATTTCAGTTAAGCTATCAAGAAAATTGTATTGTGAAGCTCATTATAGTAAGCACCCTTCTTCTTAGAGCTGCCCTCTGCATCTTTGGTTTCTGCATTCACAGACTGAGAACATGAGGGAAGCAAAGCACTCATCTGTACTGAACATCCATGGGCATTTTTCTTAATACTGTTTCCCTACTGCAGAACTGCAAAGGCTTGCATGGCATTTTTGTTGCATTAGTTGTTATAAGTAATCTAGATAGGATTCAAAGTACACAGTGGGGTGTGTGTAATTCTAAGTACATGGTATGTGTACACGTGTACTCTCATGCACACTCTTGCTCACACCTAGGATAGAGGCAAATACTATTCCATTTTACATGAGGAACCTGAGGACCTTTAGTTCTTGATTCTCCATTAGGATTCTGGGGCCTATTTCAGTGGATGCTGAGAATTGCTGAACAGAACTGTGTCAAGGAGAGTCACCCCTCAAATTAAATATAAACAGATTATATTATATTGAGCTATTCTTGCTTTTCATGGTAATTTTGCAGCTTAATTTCCTAAATAATAGAAGCATTTGACTAGGTTATATCACACTGATTTCTAGGACTCTGCAAACTTTACATTATGCTTTAATTTTTTCGAATGTTTACAAATTTAGCCAAAATCTAATTTGCCAGCAAAAAAACAGCTCAACTGTACAATTGGACTTCTAACAAAGACCTACTTTTGTTGTGGGCTCAACATATTGATATATTTTTTTAAAATGTATTGAATAGCTTAAACTGAAGGTCAGAGATCACAGACAAACTGGCACCACCAGCAACTAGAACTGAATGAAAAGGTTGTTATTTTCATAATGGAAAGAAAGTTTTAAACACACTGTTAAATAGTATCCATGTAAAGAACACTGTGAGGCAGATGTGTAGCTGGACACACTGTGACAATGACCAGGAGTAGAAATACAGCCCATGTGTATACTTCACGTGAACACTCATGTCAACTGAACCCATCTATTCAGGAGCAAACCTGTTATGAACGTAAACTCTGGTCATAAACCAATATGTGGAACAATAGAGTGACTACCTGGTGCTTGAGGTCTTTGTACTATGTCACTGAGACATCCCTGTGCCTTCTTTCGTTGTTGTATGTCCATCTCCACCCCCAGATGCCTTAAGGGCTCCAAGGAGGAACAGCCAGGAAGTTCAGATATGAGAAAATGGAGAAACAGTACAGGGACAGCTACTAACAAAAATAATAAAAATTGTGTGCTTTCTTCCTTATTATCCTTTGGTTAGTCCTTTCTGACAACTACTTTCTAATTCAGATAGGACTATTTTTACATTCAGGCATCTTAGTGGTTCTTCTGAAGTTAATAAGGAAAAGGAAAACAACAAACATACAGTACCTTGTCCAGTGCATACATGGCGAACACAGGCCCGTCATGAGCTTTCACTGTCTTCAGCAGCAGAACATCTTTCCAGATAAAAATATCTCCAGTGGCTGCCCCTGAGAACACTAGATCTTCCATTCGCCCATAAGAAACACACATCATTGTCTCCAATTTTCCAGCACTTCCAAAAATTCCTCTTTTGGAAGTGAAGCCCCCACCTGCAGCAGAGCAAGGGTATATATTACCCTAGAAGGCTGAAGTTTACTCAGAGCATATGGAAGGATTATCTTCAGTGAAAAAACTAAGTAACAAAAACAACAGGGTATCATGGGGATGTTCAGCCACTGTCAGTATCTACAGAATTCCTTTTTTTTTGTCAGATGTGATGCTCAATGCTAGCACATAATTCAAAGACAGAGACTCATTAGATGGAGGACTTAATGTACCTTCTAATCCAAGACACGCATATCTGAGTGTGAATCCTTCCTGTGCCTGTGGAGGGGATATGACTCAGTGGCTTAGGGAGCAAGGAAAAGACTTAATGAGACTGAAGAAAAGAATAAAGCTAGACTGGATAGTCTGTGTAAAATGTAAATGCTATACATGTTCTGCCTCATTTTTTTTTCATAGTGATTCTGCAGTAAGAAGGAACTGTTGTTAGAAGAGATAGTATACAGGAACAAATCATCAGATTTGTGCCCTAGGTGTTCCCATTTTCTATACTCTGACCATTGCTGATAATCCAGCTCCATTTATATCCAGCTGGCTTCTACATACAGGGGGTGCTACTAGTGTTCTTCCTCTAAAAGTGGAAAACATCAGAGAAGGGGCCTACACATGCTCATTGTACTACTGGGCTTGGGACTAAAAATTTAGATTCAATTGTACAATGCTTACAAGTGAGAAAAGTCGGCTGCTTCCCATGTTTATTTATCCCTCACTCTTATCAACATATAATCTAACAAATACTTATTTTGACCACCTACTATGTACAGAGTTAGAGTTTAATTCATATGCTAAATTTGGCAGTGTATTAATAAAAGAATCCTCAAAATATTGAAAACATTATTCACTCAACCAAAATAATTACTTTTTATTCAGCACTATAACATAATTACTGCTGTTTGCTCAGATGACTAAATATAAAAACCATTATTTTCATAGCAGAGTATTTTCAAAAGTTTTCTAGACACTGATGAATATGCATAGCATCACATAGGATTTTAAATTTTACATTTTATGAAATAAATAGTCCAGTGCAAAATTGGAAGAGAGTATTTATCAGTTTTCTGAGAGACTGGCCGTATAATGACAATAGGACCCCTTCATCACAAGGCAAGGGTACAGCTCTCAGCCACATAGATGAGGAACCCAAATGACAATGTGACACAGTACCTGCTTGTTGCCAGAATTTGATATGCTTAATCCCAACTGTAACCAGTTTGTCAACATGGTGTGGATTACACTTTACCACAAATATTTTATCTTTGTGTCCTCTGTAAAAGACAAACAGGGAAAATAACCTGTAGTTTAGATAAAAGTATTGATAGAAATATTAAACATGTGTTTGGTTTAGTTTTCATTAAGTGTATCTAATGGGATAAACAAGCAACCAAGAAAATATTTAAAACACACGGGAGTCTACTATAAAATAATAGCATGGGTGTGTGGGTGTGTGTACATGTTTGAGGATGCTCTCTTTCCTTACCATAATATCCCCACCTCTGTCTACTTAGTTATGAGTTACAAAAACTTTAAATGTATTTGAATGTCTCCATAAGGTAAAATTAATGGCATCTCCTAACTCAGAACACTTTAGGATGCTAAATGATGTAAAATTCATGTTTACTACCAGGTAGAATGTGTGTACTGGTATAATAGTGCATGAATGTTACAGAGGTAATGAATCACTCTCTCCTTGTGTGTAAAAAATGACTCCATAGGAAGCATGCCCTGTGCTGTAGACCTGGTCAAAGGCCTGTAGCTGAGGAGGCCATAGGCTATAATGGGTAAGCTACTGCTGTTTTGCTAAATGAATATAATGTCTCTTGTCAAACTATTTTTTGAATATTTTGTTTTTGCTTATAGTTTAGTGCTACTGTCAAGCTTGGGTCAGAGAAACTTCATTTGTAGTTGGTGGAAGTTATTGCGTAACTGGTCAAAATGCGGAGAATAAGTGACTTGAATACTGAGCCCTGTATGGGATGTCTATATCATCCTTCCAAGGCTCAGGAAACTGTGCAGGCAGCTGTAGGAAAGGGATGGTGTGGAATACTGTCTTCCGGGCTCCTGAATTCTTAGCAACTGTGATTACCTGCTTAAGAATGGGTCCATTAACATTCCATCCAGGAAGTGAGAGGGGACAGGAGGCCCTGGCCCTTTGAACACTTGAATAGGCACAACGAATAGGCAGCTCTTCATTGTTGGGGAGGGAGAGGTAGTGGGGGAGGAGAATGGATAGCTGAGATGTCCAGTGCCCACATGTACTATCTACCCCATGCTGTACCCTTGGGATTGCTCCTGGTTCAGGAAGGTATTTATGTGAGTCTGCTCATTATCAGCTCAGGGAAATGCAGATATTTAGAATTACCAAATAAGGGTCTTGTAAGATCGCCATTAAGATTTGAGCCACTCTGTTTGGATGTATTTGTACTGTTGCTAATTAATTTCATGAACAATTCAGCTACCTATTTACAAATGCAATTTTTAGATGTATGTTTATCAATCTGGTTACAAAACTAAATTTCTTTTAATTTTAAAAATAAATTATCAATATACCTACTTTATTTTTAAGCTGTGTAGCAGCACATTGACTTCATTATAATGTTTTCATACAGATAGGTAATGTGTTTTGGTTCTTTTCACTTCCCATTATCCTCTTTTGTTCCTCTCCCATTTGTTCCCAATTAGACAACTTCTGTTTTCTTGTGTGTGTGTGTGTGTGTGTGTGTGTGTGTGTGTGTGTGGTGTTTGTGTATGTGTGTGTATATGTGTATGTGAGCATATGTGTGTGTGGGGGGTAGGTGTGGGTATGTGTTTGTGTGTGTGTATGTGTGTGTGAATTAGGGTAATTTACAGCATCATAGGTGAGGGATGCATAGGGAATTTACAAGTGACTACCCACCCCCCATGGGTCATCCTCAACCTGGGTACCACACTGTTGTAGGTAACTGTCCTGCCAGAACAGGATAATGGTTAGTGGTTAGGCTTTGCTCAAGACAAGGCTGACAATGACTGAGACTCCACAGGGCAAAGTTAGGGGTGATATGTAGACCCTCTGCAGAAATTACTCAGAAGCTAAGAGGGGTACTGCCAGTCAGGATAGGGCTACTTTATACAGCATGATTTCTCTGTCACCTGGTTTTAGATTCTTACCTACCACAGCACTTCTTTTAAGGTCATACTACATTTTTTTTTTAAACTTAACTAGTTGGTTATTTATATATTTGTGAAGATAGCATTAATACTATGTAAATATTTATATTCATTTAGTATTTTAAAACTCTAGTATTCTCCCACAAAGTTTTACTGATCCCTGACCTTCCACTTGGGAAAAAATACTGATTAATGCTATCATTAAAAAAAATTATTTCTGCAGGTTTCCTGACGTTGGAATGAGACATGGTTCTGGGAAACAATTTCGAATGAGAACTGTGTTACTAACATGATGGTGTTAGCTTGCTTTGTCCTATCCACAACCTGTAAAAATCCTCGTTTTAATTCTAAGATGTACTCCTCTATTTCTCATAGTGTCTCTGACATGTGTGAGTCTCCATGGCTACAGAGTGAATCTGTGTCTTCAATACTGACACTGACTTTTATGGAGACAATGTGCAAATGCAGAGAGCACCTTATCGGGAATACTGAATTAAAATTCAGTTTTCAGTCTGGAAGAAAAACAAAGCCTAGAGGGGCTGGAGTGAGGGGCACCGGAGAAGGAGAAGGAGAAGGGAGAGCATGCATGCAGACAGAGCTGGGAGGCACTGCTGCCAGGAATGCCATTTCAACTGCTTTTCTCTGGAAGGTCCGCAAGGCTCCAGCTGCCCCTCTGCTCCATCTCCAGCAATCTGTATGTCTTTATTCATTAAATCAACTATCAAAAGTTTTTGTTCCTGTGTAACACTGTAGTAGACAGTATTAATTTAAAAAGCAAATATTGCAGTTCAAGCCCATTAACTTTGATATTGCGGTTCAGACAGGATGTTGGCAATGTAGGTCATAGCTAATAGAAAAGGTATGAAACTGTGCCTGGGCAACAAGCTGCCTTCCTGGACTGTGGCTGCCAAGACTTGACCTCTGACCGGGGCCATGCACATGGCTGAGCTAGATGAGAGTAGACAGGTGTGTTCAGACTTAGTGCTGAGGAAGCAGAAAGAGAAGCTGGGGTAAGGGAGGACAGGTGGGCTATAAACAGCAGTCGGTCTTGAGAGTCTATTTATAGAGTGTGGAGATTAGGGAAACAATTTGCCTGCTCTGAAAGCAAGCAGCAGATGCACTCAATAGGGCCTTCTCTCCAACAGGACCATAATGACACACAGTGACTCCAATGACATTGACACTCTCAGCTGCTAAGACAGAAAAAACAAGAGGTGAGGCACACATTTTTCTGCTGCTGGAAAAAAGCTTTCATACAGATAATGGAAGTATTCTGGAAGGGGTGTGATGAAGAGCTGTCTAGGAAGCATTCTAGAATTTTCAAATTTCCCATCAGGTATTAATGCTGAACATCAGGCTTGGCACCATGGAAAGGAACAATATGTGTTCACTCAAGTTTGAAGATGAGCACCAAACAAAAAGTGGAAACTGCTGCGCTTCACTGAGGTAAGCGAACGGCAGCATGTCCAGAGCTCTGGTAATCCTTACCTGGTCGTGGCTATCTTTTCTCCCCTTTTCCAGTCCCAAAACACAACACTGTGAAAATCGTCTAAACCAACCGACACCAGACATTTTCCATCAGCTGTATGAAAACAATACAAATGTCAAACAAGCCATTTCTTTGGTGAGAAGCTGAAACAGTTTATATACTGCAAAGAGGAACAGGAAATTCAACAGTACTCTTTAGGCTCAAATACATTTGGAACAGAGTAGAATGTGTGACCAACAATAGTCAAGTTTCTGAATGTACATCCCTGGTTAGTGAGCTCAGCCACTGCTCAGACTTCCTCAGTTAACAGGGCCTCTAAAGAAAGTGACATGAGCCTTGTTTATTCTGTACAAACAATTCTCAGGAACTTTACTGGAAAGAAGTCATTTGATTCTGTGATTCTGAGGTTATTTTCAACTTTAAAAACATCTAAAAAGCCTACCCTTAGTTTAATTGTCAAGTTAAAAACATAGACAAAAAATGTAGCTTCAAACAAGAGGACCTAAGAGTTCTTGATTTCTTATTTTTCCAGTTTAAATTAAATATGCTCATTATAGACATTTAAAAAATATGTATGAAGAAAATTTTAAGCTGGGGAAGTGACTTACTAGTGTAGAGCTTGACTGATAGGCACGTGGCCCTGTGGTTGATCCCAAGAATCATACAAAATTACATAAGTGTATATACCTTGAGTGCGTGTGTGCATGCGCATACACGTGCGTGCATACACACACACACACACACACACACACACACACGTTTTCCCAAATTTCTTTTAGTCCTACCCTTGATATAAGCCTACTTGTCTTTTTCTCCACATAAATCTGTAGTTGGCATCTTCTTTGGACGGTCAACCAACTCCCAAATAAAAACACAGAGAAAGCAGGAAGGCAGGATGGACAGCACATAGATGAGGTAACTGAGCCTCAGGGCAGCACATGGATTAATACAAATGGGTTAATTTAAATAAAAAAAAGCTAGCTAGAAACAGGCCTAAGCTAAAGTCAAGCATTCATAATTTAATAATCAGTCTCCATGTTATGATCGGAGGCAGGAGGTCCAAGAAAGCCTGCTTCATTAATCCCTTTTGAGAAACAAAAGCAAGGTCACAGTGACTAAGACATCAGATAAGCTTTTCTCACCTATTGTAATACATTATTACTAAAAATTCTATTGTAATAACTTTAATATTAAATATTTATACTATTATTATTGTTATAACAATACTATACTATAATATTGTTACAATTTTGACATTTAGTCTTTTAAAAAAAGTTCTAAGTGTAGTGAATGTACAATTAAGTTTGAAATATAGTTAATGTGCATTTTCCCTTCAAGGTGGAAGGGACAGCATTATTAATAAGCATTTCCTTTCTGCCTCCTTTCAAGGCTGGGTTTAAAGGCCAGCATCCACCTCCACTGTGCAGTTGCTAGGAGATTGTACATCAGTTAGTCAGGGACTCTTCTCCTTCCACAAAAGACCATCATTAAGGAAAAGACGTACAAGGATATGAGAAACTGTTTCCTTGGGTTGACTCATCTATTTAAGCTATCAGCTCTTACTTTCAAAGGCAGACCTGGGATAGACTCCAGACTGGGGTAAAGTAGAAGAAGCCTTACCAAATTTTAGAAAATCAATGAAAAATGTCTTATATGGATCATGTACTACTTGAATTTGTACTGTATATATGTATATATACACATATATAGACATACATACACACATATATATGTTCCATGAAACTTATGTCAAATAAGTTCTTATCAGAAATTCAAATTTGCTTGAGCCTCTTGAGCTTTTACAGGCTAAATCTTTGGCAATCCAACTTCAATTGCTAACCAGTGTCCAAACTTTGAGTGGCTTTACTTGTGCAGAGCCTTTAGCTAAACGGAAATGATGGTTTGTCCTACTTGTCTGGAGGAAGGAGAAGAAACAGCAGACTCTGGCTTAAAAAAAAGCAGATCTTCCAGTCCCCAACTACCAGGCCTAGTGAGGCTAAGATTTGAAGAATGCCTGAAGCTTGTACAGATACAAACGGAATCCATTACAGGAAGGTAATGTGCTGAAGAAATTAGTTACTATTAGGTGAGCACCATAAACTAATGATTCATGTCCTTATTTCTAAAGGACACAAACCTTTAAATTAAACAGTCTCTCAGCATTGTGGAGCAGGAACTTTCTGTTCACTATTCACATTATCAGTTTTTTCCTTATTTCTTGGCATGGCCTGGCTGTGTCTGTGCTAATGAACTTCAGTATTTGGAAATTTTATTTTTGGTGTTTTTTTTTTCTCTTCCTTTAAGATCATAAATTCTTTTGAGACTTATAGTAAGCATGTCATGCTTTGTAGCCTCCACTGAGCTGGTTTGAGCTCTGCTGATAGTGCTGGTGATATGAGGAAGAGACAAAGATGGGTGGAAAGGAACCGGATTATTCTAAGACTATTTTTAAGCACTATCATTCCTTTAGAAAACACTGCACAAATATCCATCTTCTTTCCACATTGACTCATTCTAAAGCTTACACTGTCTCCTGAATGCTGTCTCAGTAAGCAAATATGACCTTGTTGTGTGAGCATCCATACATTTAAAATGTCAATTTTTAAAAATTTCTGTTTTCTGAAGAATTTCTTTATGAGAGCAGATTGATTTTGTAGAGAAAGTTTTGGGCTTTCTTTTTAGAATTTCTGTGAGATTAGCCACCATCTCACCTTCTCAATTACATGACTTTTCTATACTATAAAAGCTTACTCTTTTCTGGGATAGAGAGTTTTCTTGGGTACTGCAGGTGTAAGCTATTTCTGTAAAATACAGTACTTAAAAATAAAATCGGGACTTTCTTATTATTTCCTAAATTTCCTTTTCTCTGCAAAGACTTGGCTTTACACTTGAAAATCTATTATTTCCAACTCTATTGGGTTTTGTTGTTTTGTTTCTTTTATTTTGTTATAGTCTAGGTGATATCCTTTTCAGTCTTCCTAGGCACAGCATGTATTAATTATGGATGGTTGTGACAACCTAGAAATAGTTCTAAGAAACTTAATGTCAACAATAAATGGCAAATTAGAAAAAGAAAAATTATTCAGACAATTACAAGTTGGTCTTCCTATTCAGGGCTCATTGAAGAAGCATAGGTTTCCTCGGGAGACAGTGAAGTACAGCTAGTTTCATATGTGCTCTAGAATCAGCATCATTGTATGAAGGCCTTTAAACACAATGCCGCTGACATTTCAGATAGAAAACACTCATGAAGCTGGACTTTTCCTAATTGGTTTTTCTATGCCACGTGGAAGTACTTTCATTACACTGTCACAAAACAAACATGGTCCTTATGCTCCCCAGACGTGATCATAGCTAAAGAACAGCTCAAGGGTCAGTGAGAGAGCCTAGGCACTGAGCCTGCCAACCAAAATTCCACCCTCCGACCCATACAGTGGAAGGAGAGAAGCAGCTCTTTGAAGTTGTTGTTTGACCTCCGCATATACACCATGGCACACGCACATGGGCACAAATAAATAAATGGAATTTATAAGTGCTGCTCAGTTGAATGAGAGAATATAAATCACTCCTTGCCAATGTTTAGAGAAGTATCTTTAGAACAGTGGCGAGAATAGATGAACTGTTTATGTGTTGCTTTGTTTTCACACTGGCCTGCTTTATATGTCCATGACAGCTTGTTTTTCTAATAAAATGCAAAGTAATACTGGCTCGTCTCCATGAGTAGCTGAACCAGGTGACTGTGGAGGTTTTGAGGCACATAGCTGGGGCTGCCAACTACATAACTCACGAGCGTTATGTTGTGACTCTATCTACATGGCAGAAAAAAGGCAGCTAAACAGCTGTGGGAACTTACTTTCCAGAAGACACCATTACTTCTTTCTCAGTTCATAGTTTTCCTGTGTCATTCAGAGCAAGGCTCTCTGCAAACAGGTGACTGTTTCACATGGTGGCCTCTTGAACCACTTGTCTGTTCCCATTTAAACTTGAGGATGGGGGGAGAAGCTGAAATTGCTGATAGGTTCAGGGGACCCCACCAGTCACTGTACCAGTGAAAAGCAGGGACAGGACTAATGACCAAGGAAGGTGAATCTTTAGAAGCCCTCCTGCTATCTAATGCTCCCAGACACACAGCTGTTGACCCCAACAAACTATCCCAGTTCTCCACCAGCTAAATGGAACAGCTTCATTGTCACAACACTGTACTATCTATAGACACTAAACCAAAAAGTACTCTGTTTGGACCAAAAGGAACAATCAACTTTCACCAGTTATCTGGAGGCAACCATTTGTGGTGATGAATAGATCTCAGTGAAATTTCCTCAACAGTCTTTAGGTGCTTTCAAAAACCAACTACATCCCTTTCTAGCCACTTATATACCAACACTATACTTAACCTCAAAGACAAATTTAACTTCCCAAAGTTCTTCTTTAGGGATTATTATCTGGAAAATGGCTACTATATTGTTAAAGCTGAAATGTTCTTCACACCCAAGAACTCATAAAACAAGTTGTCTTGGTAAATAAAACAGGCTGGTGTGAAAACAAGAAAACATATATGCAGCCATACAAAAGAGGTGAATTCATCCATTGTTGCCATTCTAAAGGAAACAAAGATATTTCTTCAGATACGGGCAGGGGATGAAGAATCTTTTTCTCTTCCTTCTCCTAGATCATCTGCTTTCCTTACCCCCATAATGGTACTTAATGATTATTAAGTTCTAGTTGCATTACTGTTTTTATATACTAATGCACACTAGATGTTTTCATAGGAAATTGGTGACAAGCATCTTTATTTTTTGTTTAACTTGAGAGATACAAATAGTTCACATGATTGATAATTTAAAGTACAATTTTTATTAAACACTACAAGATTGCTTGCTATAATTATCGAGTCAATTTTCAGTGTCAACAAAACCATAGGTATATTGGATTCTCATTTTTGTTTCACTATTTTAAGAAGTGTCTTTATAATCTTCCAGAGCATAGTTATTTATCTTTTCTTCATGGGTCCAGAAAATCAAGTAATTCAATTAAAAATGGAATACAGAGCTAAATAGGGAATTCTCAACAGAAGAACTTCAAATGCCTGAAAGATACTTTAAGGAACTGCTCAACATCCTTAGCCACTAGAGAAATGCAAATCAAACAGCTCTGAGATACCATGTTACACCTGTCAGAATGGCCAAGATCAAAAACAGATGACAACTTATGCTGGAGGGGATGTGGAGTAAGGGGAACATTCCTTCACTGCTGGTGGGAATGTAAGCTTGTATAGTCACTTTGGAAATCAGAATGACAGTTTCTCAGGAAACTGGGCATCAATCTACCCAATGATCCCATAATACCATTATTGGGCATATACTCAAAGTATACATGTGTTTTTATCACAAGGGCATTAGCTCAACTATGTTCATAGCAGCATTATTCATAATAGCCAGAACCTGGAAACAACCTAGATGTTCCTCAACTGAAGAATGGATTAAAAAATTGTGGTGCACTTACACAATGGAGTACTACTCAACAGAAAAAAAAACCCCCGACATCTTGATATTTGCAGGGAAATGAATGGATGGATCTAGAAAAAAAATTATCCTGAGTGAGGTAACACAGACCCAGAAAGACAAGCATGATATGTACTCACTCATAAGTGGTTTTTAGACATAAAGCAATGGACAACCAGGCTATAATCCACAAACCCTGAGCATCTAGGTAATAGGAGGAACTCAAGAGAGACATTCAAAGATCCCCCTGGGAATGGTAAATAGAGAAGATCTCTGAGAAAACTGCAGTCATATGGGGGTGGAGGCAAGCAAGTGGAGGTGAGAAGAGATTATGAGAGAATGAGATGGCTAATTTTGGGGAGCAATGGAGAAGGAG
Organism: Sigmodon hispidus; assembly: GCA_004025045.1. Classification (NCBI taxonomy): domain Eukaryota; kingdom Metazoa; phylum Chordata; class Mammalia; order Rodentia; family Cricetidae; genus Sigmodon; species Sigmodon hispidus. The sequence continues at coordinate 16,537 of PVIH01015845.1, forward strand.
AGCAAAGAAATACATATCTAGATAGAGGGAGCTTTTGTGAGGTTAGAAAGAAACCTGGTGCTAGGAAAACATTCAAGAACCCACAAGTTGTCCCCAGATAGGACTCCATGCAATAGTGGAGAGGGTTCCTAACAGGACCTCTCCTATAATCAAATTGATTACCACCCTAATTGTTATTACAGAACCTTCATCCAGCAACTGATGGAGGCAGAAGCAGAGATCCATAGCTAAGTACCAGGTCAAGCTCCCAGTCCAGCTGAAGAGAAGGAAGAGAGAGTATATGAGCAAAGGAATCAGGATCATGAGTAGAAGTGCCACAGAGATGGTTGACTCAAGCTATTGGGAGCTCACTTACTCTAAAATGACAGCTGAGGAACCTTCATGGAAAGGAACTAAATCCTCTAAATAAAGGTGACTGTTAAATGGCATGGCCAGTTTGTGGAGCCTTCTGCAATAGGACCAGAGTTTATTACTGACATCTCGGAGCTCATTCCCTGTGGATATATATTACATATTTAATAAAACCTAAATATTAGGGAGAGAGCACACAGTAAAACCCTAGGCAGACAGCTCAGGAAATTCTTAAACCTTGAATACAAAGATAAACACACACCTTTAATCCCAGCACAGGGAAAGCTGGGAGTGGCACCAACACCCTTTATCCCACAACTCCAGAGACAAAACTTCTTCTGTTTCTGTGAGTTCAAGGCTACACACCTTTTATCCTAACCTGGATGGATAGGGTATATAAGGGCTGTAGAAACCCAGAGAGAACAGAAGGGACTGGCAGAAGAGACCAGGAGCGAGGCTGAGGAAGTTGCAAGACAGTTTGGTGTGAATTCATTGTAGTGCTTTCTCTCTCTGCTATTTCAGCCTTCCCTCAATATTTAGCTCAGAGTCTTATTTGTACAATTCCCTATAGAGGAACACCTTACTTAGCCTTGATACTGGGGGTGGGGGAGGGACTTGGACCTACTTCAACTGGATAATCCAGACCAAACTGGCTCACTTTAGGAATCCTTGCTGGGGAATGAATGGAGTGTGGGGGGAGGGGAGGCTGAGGGAAGACTGGGAGGAGGAGAGGGAGAGGGAGCAGTGGTGGGTATGGGTAAAAAACTTTTTAAATTAAAATTTTTACTTAAAATATGAGAAAATTCATTGGATACTTTGGGATAGAGTTATATAGAAACATTTTAGTTTCTTTTAGATCTTGCTACTCTGTCAAGGACATATGACAGACATTTTAAAACTGTACCACGACAAACTTCCAGAAGCCTAAGGCTTTGTTTGCATGCACTGTGTATTGTGATGTAACCTTAGCATACAATGTGCAGGTGCATTGTTGAGAACTCTCTCCCTCAGTATACATAGCTCCTCCTGCCACACAGGCCTACCTGCTTAAGAATAAACTGTCGATTCGCATTTCTAGTAATTCAACAACCACAGGAGTTAGTGGAAAACTATTAGTAATGCCATAGCAACTCACATTTGTGTAGTTTGCAAATGCTAAGAAAATAGACAATATTCTCTCCAACATTATTTGTAATTTCATGTTCCAGCAATAACAGTAAGAGGCAGGATAAAGCTCATTAAGCAAAACTTTATGTGTTCATTCATCCATAACATTCTCTACAGGGAATCTCTGTTCACAGTACAATATGTATGGTGGGAGCAGAGAGATGGTGCTCCTGAGTGTCCTAATTCACTGTTGGCGCAGGACATAGAGATGCACATGCACCCCTGGATAGCTTCCATGAAACTCTCAACAGTGAGCTGCAGGAGGCAGAACGGCAGATTATTTCAACCTGATTGGATAAAGGGGAAAGAGTCAATCTTGCTCTGTAAGACCTGAGAACCCTGAAAAGCTCACAAGCAGAGGGAGATGCATACTTCAGTTGAGGTGAGACAGCATGAAGTGGGTAGTGGGTGAAACACTAAGAAAAGCTAACATCATCAACTTCCATCCAAGGACACAGCCCTAAGTCAACCAAGGGGAATCTCCTCCAACCATGGTGGAGATGACAGCTATCTTCCAGAAGATTCCAGAAGGGAGTAGGATGGAATAAGATGAGCATTAATACATTTCTCCCATTTACAAAAAGCCCAGCCACCACTAATTGCAAGCTTATTCATTGTCTCCCTCTCTTTCCCTCTTCTTCCTACTTTATATTCCATTTTATTTCTCTGTTAATGGTAATGCTGATGCTGGGGAAGTGCTCTGTCAGTACGGGTTAGCCCAGCAGCATTAAAGAAGGGCGGCCAGGTGAGAGGACATGAATAAGGAGGGGAGGGACAACAGGAAGAGATTGTGGAGTCACATTCAAAACACCTGAATGCTATTTAGAAAAAGGAAATTCTATAATCAAATTTATTTTGAAAGGTTAGAATTTGTTTTTTTTTATTGACCCAGTTTCTGCAATGAAATATTTAAAATTTTCTAGGTAGTAGTATCTGTAATAGACTTTGGTTTTTTAAAAAAATATTTCTTTATTGTATGTGTGTGGGTCTTTTGTCTATATGTATATGTGCATACCATGTGCATGTCTAGTATCTGTAAAGGACAGAAAAGGGTGTTGGGTCCCCTAAACTGGTGTTTTAGACAATGGTGAGATGCCATGTGGGTGCTGGGAATTGGACTGAGGTCCTCCAAAATAACAGCCAGTGTTCTTAACTACTGAGTCATTTCTCTGGCCCCTGTAATAAACTTCCATTATATATGTAATTCTAGCTTCAAGAAAATTTACTCTAGAGATAGCAGCATCTACCAATAGGATTTTATAGTGCTGAGTTCATAATTTAATAGGAAATTATTCTTTCCAAATATGAAATTAATTTCCCAAATACCAATTTTATAAAGTGGTTGTCTGTAGGTCTGTAGCCCTCTCTCTAGCTCTTTATATTTTAAGTCAGAAGCAATGTGCTACTATTTATTTGGAGACAAAACTATTAAACTAATGTTTTGACTTCTGAGACATGCTATATTCCAGGTTGGCCTGGAACTCCCTGTGTAACACACACTTGCCTCCAATTTATGGCAATCCTTTCCTGCCATGGTCTCATAGTGGTATGATTAAGGGGAATTCCACATGTTTGGTTTAAACTTGATGTTCTTCATCACCGCTACACATTTGCAGCCAAGTCTTTCTACAGCAACAGCTGTCCTTGATTTCAATCACTCAAGCAGACTCAGACCTTAACATGAACACCAGGTGCTGACCTGGGAAAGAATTGAAAGGGACGTGGAAAGAATGTATAATTGAGAGGCATGCTCACATATGGCTTCCAGCTTCAGGCTGGGTGGTGACATGCAAAGAGCTTACCTCATTACAATCAGAACTCAATCAAGTAAGAGGTTGTTTTTAAAAAATTAGCCACAGATCCATATTCTTAGGTGCTAGTGAGAACTTACCGGAAAAATCCAGAGCACACACTCCTCTCTGATGGTGCCCTCTCAACAATGACAAGCATTTTAGAGTTTGCGTGTCCCACACGTGAATAGCAGCATCTCTTCCAACCTGCAGTAATAGAATACATGCTGTGGACTGGGTATTCATGGTAATGAGGATAGCATGGCTTCTTAGGCTCAAGCACAGCTCAGAAATGAAACAACATACATTATTTGTAAGCCAGAGAGATAAGTGAAAACAATCTGGTCCCGCCCAGTATTTCCCAAATGAAGAAACAGGCTTGAAGCTTCCAAGAAGCTAACTGTGGTTAGGTAGATTCTTTCCCAGCACATGGTTCCTTGGTGAGGGATTTTTGAGGGCACCACTTGAAATGTTCGCTTTGCTGTCTTTCTGTCATAACTGTTAACCCGTGTCCTTCCCCTGCTTGCTTGATATGCTCAGAACCTCCAGCCTCATGCCTTATTTTTATTCCTACCAAATACATTTTTTTTTCTTTTCTAGGTAAACTGGATTAGAAATTAACTGCCTTTATCTTTTGCTAGGCTCAGGTCACACACCTGTCCAGTGGCCACGTAGTCTTTCACTGGATGGATGGCCAGGCTGAGAATATCATCGTCATGACCGAGGTATAGTCTCTGTGTGTGCTGCTGCCTGCTGTATACCACAGCAACTGCAGCAATGTGGTACACCACCTCTCCGGCTTGTGTGTAGAAGAGATTGTTCCTGCAGTCATAGCCCCTGTAACTGAAGCACAGAACAGAATGTGAGTGAAGCAGGAGTCACTGAGGCAAAGCAGCTGTGCTGATGTGAGCCATGTGAGCGGAGGCACATGGAGACTGTTTTCACAGAACCTGCTTCCAGACTTTCAGCTACTATCTGTGTTCTTGGTTAAAAGAAATTCTTGTGCTTTCAGTTCCATTATTTGGGAGGTAGATGTAGAAACTCAGATCATCCTCAGCTGCACAGCAAGTTTAAGACTAGCCGGGGCTACATGAGACTGTTTCAAGCAGTAAAACAAGCTTTCTGACAGGTCTAAGAACAAGGCTCAGACTTTCTTTCTATCTTCCATCTAGTCCTTTGGGGTGCCAAAGCAAGATAATTCCAAAAACAACTGAATAACATTTTACATTTCTTGATAAAGGTCTCACTGTGTGGATCTGTATGCCCTGACTCACTATATAGACCAGGCTGGTCTCAAATTTACAGAGATCTGCCTGTCTCTGCCTCCTGAGTAAGTAAGTGCTGGGATGAAAGGTGTGCACTACCACATCTGGTGAATAACTCTTAATTATTGGCTAATGCACCATTTTGTAAATTATGTGCTAATTCTTTGCTTAACAAAATTAAACAGGTACCTTATTGAATAATATAGGTTAATCAGCATTTTTGTGATATCAAATCAAACTGTTATTTTTAGCCTATAATACAGAAAGAGCTTAGAGAATTGAAAAATATCAGTATTGTGGTCTTTCTGATTTATTTCTGAGAATTAACTCAATGCCTTCATCTTAAAAAAAAAAAAAAGCTAAAATGTGGGCATAGACTCAGTGCTAAACTCAGCCACATTCTATCCATAAACAACATACACAAGCTCTCTGAAGTGAAAAGCCTTATTATGGGCTGGAAGAAGAGGCTCAGCCAATGTTTCCTGTTCAAGCATGTGTCCTGTGGTTCTGATCCCCGCACCCATGGAAGAAGTGATGTACTGTGGTCAGTGCTCACTGTTTGAACCCCAGCCATGAGTAACTGACAATCAGATTCCCGGAGGCCACTGCTAGACAAACTAGTCAGAAGGTAACCTCCAGGTTCAGAAAGAGACTCTGCCTCAAAAATAATGTGGAGCAGCAATTTTTTTCCTCCAAGAAGATATTTTAATTAAAAATTTTTTTAAAAACATATTACCATTGTTCCTCCTCCCTCCTCTCTTCCCAGTCCTCCCCCAGATTTCTCCCATCCTATCCCCCATCCATTTCTCAGAGAGGGTAAGGACTCCCAGGGTGAGTCAACGAAGTCTGGCATATCCAGTTGAGGTAGAAACAAGCCCCTCCCCCCAGTATCAAGGCCCAGCAAGGCGTTCCTCTAAGGAAATGGGCTCTAAAAAGTCAGTTCATGCACCAGAAATAAATTCTAGTCCCATTGCCAGAAGCTGCACAAACTGCCCACACCATTCAACTGTCATCCATATTCAGTGGGCTTAGTTCATTCTCATGTAGGTTCCTCAGCTGTCAGTCCAGAGTCAGTGAGCTCCCAATAGCTTGGGTCAGCTGTCTCTGGGGGTTTCCTCATCATGATCTTGACCTCTTTGTTCATATAACCTCCCCTCGCTCTCTTCAGCTGGAGTGGGAGCTTGATCCAGTGCTCTGAACTGCTCCCAACAGTTGACATATGAAAGTTATATAGGGAAGGCAAGTTTAGGCACCCTCTCCACTATTGCTTGGAGTCTTAGCCCAGGACATCTTTGTGGGTTTTTGGGTATGTCCTTAGCATCAGGTTCCTCTCTAACCCCACAAGAGTTTCCTCTATCAAGATTTTGTTGTTCTCCCTCTTTGTTGCTCCCCACACTCAACCATCCCATCCCTTCATGTTCTCTTCCTATCTCTCCTTCCCTCCTCCCCATCATGGTCCCAATTTACTCAGGAGATCTTATCTATTTTCCCTTCCCAGGGGGATCCATGGATGTTTCTCTTAGGTTCCTCCTTGCTAGATAGCTCCTCAGGGGTTGTGGATTGTAGCCTGGTTATCCTTTGCTTTACATTTAAAATCCACTTATGAGTGACTACATATCATGCTTGTCTTTCTGGGTCTGTGTTACCTCACTCAGGATAATTTTTTCTAGATACATCCATTCATTTCCCTGCAAATATCAAGATGTCATTTTTTTTTTCTGTTGAGTAGTACTCTGTTGTATAAGTGCACCACAATTTTTTAATCCATTCTTCAGTTGAGGGGCATCTAGGTTGTTTCCACGTTCTGGCTATTATGAATAATGCTGCTATGGACATTGTTGAGCTAATGCCCTCGTGGTAAAACATGTATACTTTGAGTATTATGAGATCATTGGATAGATGCCCAGTTTTCTGAGAAACTGTCATTCTGATTTCCAAAGTGACTGTACAAGCTTACATTCCCAGCAGCATTGAAGGAATGTTCCCCTTACTCCACATCCCTTCCAGTATAGGTTGTCATCTGTTTTTGATCTTGGCCATTCTGAGAGGTGTAACATGGTATCTCAGAGCTGTTTTGATTTGCATTTTTCTAGTGGCTAAGGTGTTGAGCAATTCCTTAAAGTGTCTTTCAGCCATTTGAAGTTCTTCTGTTGAGAATTCCCTATTTAGCTCTGTACCCCATTTTTAATTGGATTATTTGGACCCTAGTTTCTTGAGTTATCTATATATTTTAGAGATCAGTCCTCTGTTAGATGTAGGGTTGGTGAAGATCTTTTCCCATTCTGTAGGCTGAACTTTGTCTTATTGGGTGTGTCCTTTGCCTTACAGAGGCTTCTCAGTTTCAGTAGGTCCCATTTATTAATTGTTGTTCTTAGTGTCTGTGCTACTGGTGTTATGTTTCAGAAGTGGTCACTTGTGCACTCAAAGATATTTCCCACTTTCTTTTCTACCAAGTTCAGTATAACTGTGTTTATGTTGAGGGTTTTGATCCACTTGGATTTGAGTTTTGTGCAGAGTGATAAATATGAATCTATTTGCATTTTTCTACATGCCACCATCCATTTATGTCAGCACCAAGAAAGCATGCTGAAGATGCTTTCTTTTTCCCATTGTGTATTCTTGGCCTCTTTGTCAAAAATCAGGTGTTCATAGGTGTGTAGATTAATGCTGGGATCTTTGATTTGATTCCAATGATCCATGTGTCTGTTTTTATGTTAAAAGTAAGATTTTTTCTTACTATAGTTCTATAGTAAATCCTGAAGTTGGAGATAGATGCCTCCAGAAATTCCTTTATTGTACAGAATTGTTTTTAGCTATCCTGGGTTTTTTGATTTTTCATATGAAGTTGAATATTGTTCTTTTGAAGTTTGTTAAGAATTGTGTGGTGATTTTAATAGAGATTGCATTGAATCTGTAGATTTCTTTTGGTAAAATTGCCATTTTTACTATGTTGATCCTACCTATCCAAGAGCATGGGGGATCTTTCCATTTTCTGATATCTTCTTCAATTTCTTTCTTCAATGACTTAAAGTTCTTGTCATACAGGTCTGTCACTTCTTTGGTTAGAGTTACCCCAAGATAGTTGATATTTGATGTTGTTTGTAGCTATTTTAAATGGTAATATTTCCCTGATTTCTTTTTTGGCTCTTTTACCATTTATGTATAGCAGGGCTATTGATTTTTTAAGTTAATCTTGTATCCTGCCACATTACTGAAAGTGTTTATCAGCTGTAGGAATTCCCTTGTACAATTTTTTGGGTCACTTATATATACTATCTTATCATCTGCAAATAGCAAAAATTTGACTTCTTCCTTTCCAATCTGTATGCCATTGATATCCTTTTGTTGTCTTATTCCTCTAGCTACAACTTATAGTACTATATTGAAATGATATGGAAGAGTGAATAGCTTTGTCTTGTTCCTGATTTTGGTGGGATCGCATTGAGTTTCTTTCTATTTAGTTTGATGTTGGGTGTTGGTTTGCTGTATATTGCATTTATTTTATTTTTTTAAATTTATTTATTTATTATTAAGTATACAACATACAGAAGAGGACACCAGATGTCATCATAGATGGTTGTGAGCCACCATGTGCTTGCTGGGAATTGATCTCAGGACTTCGGGAAGAATAGTCAATGCTCTTAACCTCTGAGCCATTTCTCCAGTCCCATATATTGCCTTTATTATGTTTAGGTATTTTCCTTGTATCCCTGATTTTTCTAAGAAGACTTTTATCATAAAAGAGTGTTGGATTTTGTAAAGGGCCTTTTCAGCATCTAAGGAGATGATCATGTGGTTCTTTTCTTTCAGGTTGTTAATATGGTGGATGGCATTGACAGGTTTTCATATGTTGAACCATCCCTTGAGCACCATTCTTAACCTGTTTGTTTTGATCATCTTGACAAACCTCTACGTCCAAGAAATATTCACATTAAAATTTATAACTAGCAAAATTACAGTTATGAAGCAGCAATGAAATAATATTATGGCTAGTGGTCACCACAACATGAGGATCTGTAGTAAAGGGTCACAATGTGAGCTTGGTGATTTAGCTCAGTGGAAGAGTGTTTGTCTAGCAAGCGCAAGGCCCTGGGTTTGGTCCTCAGCTCCAGAAAAAAATAAATAAATAAAAGGCGAAAGGGTCACAATGTTAGACATGTTGAGAACTGCTGATGTGGAAGGTGTCTGGGGAAGACAACTGAAGTTGATCTCTGACACCCCCCTCCGTGTGTACATGCACATGCACAGATGCATGGGAACACACACACAGATGCCATCTCATTAAAACAGTGTCCAAATAAAGCCTTTTATGCTTAACAATTGAATACATTAATATATAGTTTTAATATTGGTTTGGTCAGTTTTCCCAGTACTGACTGAATTTTAAAAATTGTCTAACAGAAATATGTGAGCCAAATAGGTAATAACATTTTCTTATTGCATAGTGTTCATTTGGAACTTCTGCTCACCCCGAACAAGCTCGGAAACCCCATCTGCCCTCCTTCCTCTAACCCTGCTGGCACTGAGAAAACTGAACAAATGAATGGTGCCCTAAGCCTGGCTGCATATTCCTGGCAGCTGGTGCAACCCATCTTTCTGGCATGGCCAGTTCATCGGAGTGCCTGCCCTGGAGCTTAGCTTTTGACCATACTTGGACACAGCCCCAGCTTCTGGCTGGCATGCCCTCACCCCTTGCCTAAGTTCTATAAAACCTCCCTGCCTTAGTTTGAGCAAGTAACTTCTTTGGCCCTGTTCTTTGGAACTGGTGAACTTGCCCAGGTAAAACACCCAATAAACCTGTTTTTAATCTGGTCTGATCTGGCCTTTGGTGTCCACATAGCACTGAGGAAGACAGGAGAATTGTACAAGTTTGAGGCTAGCCTGTGCTACAGAGTGAGCCTTTGTCTCTTAAAAAAAAAAAAGTCAACCTATTTTAACAACTTTTAACTTTTAACACATTTTAACCATCACATCAACATATAAAAGAATTTAACAAGATAGTCTATGCTGTTCTGCTACTTATTTAAAACTGAAATTTATTTTACACCTTCAACACATTTCAGAAAAGCCATGCTGTGTTAGAATTACATTTTACTTTGTATTTGCACATACATGTGTGTGCACACATTTTCTCATGTATGTGTTCTACAATGCGCTGGTTTCCATGTTTAGACCCCATTTTCTTATAGGTAGAACATTACAGTGTCCAAAGACTCTCAAACATATACTAAGGTACAGGTTTATGGCAGAATTATAATGAATATAAAAGTTTATATAAAATGTAATGATAGAAATAGTTGTTTTTATATTTTAAAAGTTGACAATAGCAGGAATGAAACATGATGTTTGGATTCTATTGGCTACATTTAAAGGACTGAGGTATTTATAATATACTAGATATGTTTATATTCTTCTTAACAGTTTCAGCTGACAATGAAAATACCTAGGTGTCAATTTGTGTATAAAGACTAGAGAAAGTAGACAACACTGGTGATACAGACATGAGCAGCAGCAGTGGCTATAACATGGAACCACACGAAGCATGTCGGGTCCAGAGCCCACCCTGTGAAGGCCTTGGACTGACCAAGAAAGCTGACCAGAGTCAGCTGAGATATCACTGCAAGGGTGCAACCTGGAGGAGAGGAGAACATTTAAAAGAGGGGAGGTCTCCGGCCAGGTAGTGAAGCTGACTGACTGACAAACTTGTCAGAGACAGAGGAAAGAACTCAGGCCCCCAGGGCAGGCCACCTACCCATGTATGAACTGGAGTTTCAGGCTGTCCTCAGGGGCCTTCTCTCGCTTTAGGAAGAGCACTGCATGGTTTTTCTCTTTACTTTGTTGCTTTAGCTGAGGTAGATCTTCTTTGTAAACCTTCAAGTACAATAAAAAATTTTAGCCAACACCTTCTCTTAGGCTTCTAAACGGTGCGGGGAGACAGCTTATTGCTTAAATACAATGTGGGTTTTATGCTGCAATGGCTCAATATTACTTTCCCTAATAGAACCAAACTACCAAGAAATCTTTCAAATACCTAAGATTTAAAATAATTTCCTCTCCTCCCATGATTTGCTATTGCTTTCCTAGGTAGATATATCTTTAAAATAAGTAAAGTTGATGTTCTAGTAAATAAGAAAGAAAAAGGAATTATTAATTAAATATTTTACTTCCATAAAGGCAAAAAAAATCTCTGATGACTCTGATTGTAAGACAGAAGCTTTCTCTGTCATTCTCCTTGAATTTCCTTCTCCCTAGGCTCATGGATTTGACAGATCTGAGTCGAAATTCTATTGGTCCCATCCAAAACTCAAATTCTGCTGCTGGAAGAATATTTGCTACAGTTTAAATGTACATAAAAATTAATCTGTTATTTACCTCTTGTACATTTTATTTTCAAAAACTACTTTAACACATTAAAAAAGCATAATCAATTAGTAATTTCTCATATTCAGGAAAAAATTTCATTTAAATATGATAAAAAGACCAATTATTAGATACTGACTTATTGATTTATTTATGCACTGCCTATTTGCCAAGCATGAGTTAACACTTGCTACCTGGAATAGAATGACCTGGAGGAAGAGCTGAGACAGTGGAGTCGTTGCTCTTAGCAGTCTGCTGACAGCCACTTAAATTTCTGTAAAATCTCACTTGCCCGCCATGGCACGTGGCTTTCAGATATAAATGAGAAGACAAAGGACCCACATGGAAGCTTTGAGGAGCTGACCTGGCTTCACTCTGTGGTGATGGCCCTTCCGTCAGTCTCACTACTGTTCCATGCTTTCTCCACAAAGATTCCCACAACAATTTCATCAACTACATTACTAAGAAAAATCAGGAAGCAAAGCTACAATCAAGTTTCCTTTGAGGACCTGGCCTAAGGCATCAAAAAAGAGATCAGAAGGTTGTTTTGTTTGTTTTACATTTAATGAACTATACTTTTCAGTATAATTCAGAAAGATAATTATTTACCTGAACCCACAGTTCTTTCTCCTCCTCCTCTTTCTTCTGTCATCGGTCATCACTGTCTATTTCAGGGAACTGAATTCTGGGGCATTTTTACGGCTTAGATGATTATATGTTATATCATCATGGGCCTTAATTTTCTATCTATAGAACTGAATAAAAGTCTCTACTCAGGAATAACTTGAGGCTATTGTAAACCCATATATGTAGAGGCACTGAAAATAAGTCACAGACAATAAGCAAGCCCAAGGCCTGGATTTCAACTGTCATGCCTTGCCACTGCTTCCTAGCACAGTTAAATAAAAATCTCCCAACTAAACAAAATGCAGCCTCTCCTGGATCTTAGGTCTGTTTGCTTAAGCATTATTACCCTGGGTGTATTGCTTAATGTTTGAGTAATACTCTCACTGGTGCAGTTTCCTTCCAAATCCTTTGCAGTGCTTGTACTACACAATACATTGATCAACGCACAGTCAAAGTGATCTAACTCCGAGGTTGGTCTGAACTGTTGCCTGCTCTGTCTTTGTACTAAATTAGGAAGACATAGTAACTTCACTGTTTATGCGGAGTTATATCATAAGTACATGGGGAGAAGCCCATTATCTTAAACAGCAGTGAGAGGGGGCAGCCACTTCACCTGCCAGGATCTCCATCAGCTACAGTAACACACTTGGTGTTGGGTAGCTGCCATAGGCCTGTCTTGTATGTTTCCCTGGACAACACTGGCCACTCTGTATCTGGGACCTCATGTTTACTCCACATTCATGTACAGAATCTCTTTCACACATCTATAAACACGTTACTCATACAAAAGACAGGGGAGAAAATTGAACCGCTATGGCTATCACCATGACATGGCACTATGTCAAGATTCCTTTGAAGCATTGCTTTTACAGTCCCCACTTCCTGTTTAAAATGATGTTAACTTTTGTGGGGAAAATTGGGTGCAACTTGCTGGCTTTTGAGCTATAAGGAGGTTCTTATTAGAGAGTGAATACACATTGGAATTGGGTTTACTTTAAATAAACAGGTAATGTCTATCTAAGTTGAGCAAGAAATGAGAATAACAGCTCACACAAAAGCTACCATTCTTGGAGAGTATTCATCTTTAAAAAAATTTATACTTTTATGACTTGCTAAGGAAATGAGAACATTTTTTACTTCACATGCATCTTTCTTTGCAAAATAATAATTAGGTAAGTATGTATATAATGAAGCTTTATATAATAGAAAATCAAAAAGCTTAAATGTCCAGGTTTGAGCTTGAAGACTTAGCAACTTCTTTCCACTTAATTAAAAACATAATTTAATGTGTAAAAGTGTCTTGCCAGCATGCATATGTCTACACCACTTGCATGCCTGATACCTGCAGAGGCCAGGAGAGGACACTGGATCACCTGGAACTGGAGCTATGGATGGCTGTGAGTCACTATGTGAGTACTGGGAATTGAACCCAGGCCTGTGGATGAGCAGCCAGTGCTCTAACCACTGAACATCTCTCCAGCCCTTCACTCAATGTTATTGGTATGATAAATGCTTTATTGTTAACCTGCATTCAAAAGCAAAATGTGGACATTTTTTTTCTGCCTAAGCTCCACCCATTTTCTGGGCACAGGCTTTTGTGCTGTCCCTACTGACCTGACGATCGTAATTGATCTGAGCTTCCTGTTCGATATCAGAGTCCAGTTCTGGTACATCAGACAAGTCTGAATCAGATTCTTCGCTGTAGGAGTCAGTGCCACCTTCTGCAGAGACAGAATGTAGCAGAGACCAAGAAAATGATGAGATGCTAATGATCGAAAGAACATTTCACATAATTTCCACCCCAGCCTTGTAGAGGTCTCTGTCATAGCTTTCACATAACACTGTTTTGGCCTTGTAAAACAGCCAGGGATGGCCTTGAACTCCAGAGACTAGCCCAGGGATGGCTATGAACTCCAGGGGCTAGCCCTATTTTTCAAGTTCTGGCATTATAGGCATGTGCCACCACATCTAATTCCTAGTTCCTTTTTTTTTTCTTTTTAATTAGATAGTAGGATTTTAAATCATACTTTGTAAAATTAAGAAGTTTAGGATTACTTCTTAATTTTACCAAAAGAGAAATTACTAAAGAGAAAGATCCAGACATTTACTATCAAGATCCTCTTTAGTTTTTAAACATATTCACCAAGCATCAGAAACTGCTGTGGTCAGGTCTCTACAGAATCATATTATTAAACACATTGACTTTTTATTCTGTTGCCTGCTTATCCCTATGGACACCCCAAACAGATGTAAATAAAAAGACTGTCCACCCATTGACGTGGATCATCTAGGCCCACATTATAGACCATTGTCTCAATTCCTTCTCTACACCCTAAGTTGCCTATCACCTCATACACTGAGCAGGTCCACAGCTTCAGTCTCCCCAAGGGGCTGACATGCATGTTTTCATCTTGTCTTCAAAGCCACTGTTTCAGTGACCTCCAGTCACAGCCTGAGTTTCCTATAAGTAAAAGCCTTCAAAGAAGCTCTCACTTAACCAACCTATACTAAATTCCAAAGTTTTCTTTCTGTTTCTTTACATTTACTTTATGTGTTTGAATGTTTTGCCTGCATATATGTATGTGTACTACATGCATGCCTGGAGTCCTCAGGGGTCAGAAGAAGGTGTCAAGTCCCCTGGAACCGGAGATAGAAATGATTGTGGGCCACCATGTGGGCTATAGGAACTGAATCCTGGTCCTCATATCTGCTGAGCCAACTCTCTGGCCCCTTAGAAGTTTTATTTACATTAAAAATTATTATATGAATGAATTTTTGAAAACCACTTTAGCTGTTTAGCTCCAGAATAGATATAAATATTCTTTAAAATAATTACTGAAAAACAAAGACATTGAAAAGTTAATTATTGTTATTTACCCTGGGGTGCGCTTTCCATCATGCCATTGCTGATAGCTTCTGGAATAAACCTCCACTGAAAAACTGAGTGATCTGCTCCTCCTGTGCTTAACACCCACTGGAAGTCATGGGACCAACGGACATTTGTGACGTGTGCAGAGTGTCCCACATATTTTCTAAATTTGGCTCCTGAAATAGTATTTTGAAATTAATTATTTAAAAAATTTCATTAAAAAGCAATCACATTCCTATCCACATCAAATAAAAATTTCAATATATCAGAAACATATTTTCAGTCTTACATAGTACAATAATCAAATGCCCCTAAGAGATCTTAATTATTCCATTATATATTAATCTGAAGATGTATCTTCCAAATTCAAGCTTTACAGCTAAAGGTTTAGTTAAACCTGCTCCAATTAATGCTTACTGCTTCAGGGCTTCTAAACACAAATGCAAGAATTAACATCTTATTCATTCTTAATTTAAATGCAAGATAAATCAGGCAGTCAGTCTCTATAGATAAGAACAACATTCTCCTACATTTCTGTAGATCCTAAAATGTGGGCCTAGCCTTTTCCCTGCACAGAGATCACTTAACCTTTCTTTTTTCTTCAGTGATTTATGAAGATGGCCACGAATAAATAAAATAAATATAAATAAAAATTAATACAATTCACCAGGCAGTGGTGGCATATGCCTTTAATTCCAGCACTTGAGAGGCATAGCCAGATGGATCTCTATGAGTTCAAGGTCAGCCTGGTCTACAAAGCAAGTTCCAATATGGCTAGGGCTACACAGAGAAACACTGTCTCAAAAAGGAAAACAAAACAAGCCCCTCCTCCCCCAACATTAGTAGAATTCAAATACAAGTAGCAAAAGTGAAAGTTTGTGACCTCAAATAAGAGGCAGAAGCCATAACAGATTCCTTTTTGGTATCTTTCTTGGGCTATGCCATGTCCTAAAGACACTTAAGCAGTCTGTAGAGATTCTCCAGCTGAAAGTCACATCTGTGAGTCTTGTCCTAGCCTGCAGATGACTATAACTCATGAGAAAACTTGAACTAAAAACACCCAGTAGGGTCTTATTAATCCCCACACTTCTATCTACCTGAACCTCATCTTCCACCTCCACAAAAGCCTGTAAGATCATTTTTCATAAGCTTCTAAATTTGGAGGTAGAGCTGCTAAACAAGATTGTTAGTTAATATATCCTCAGTAGGTTGGACCCATGTCACTGATAACTAAGACCTTGCTGCTTTGATCCCATTTCCATCCTTTCCTCCTTGCCTACATTGGCCCCTTTGTAGTTCCTTAAGCATGCCAAAATGTTCTCTACCTCCAAGTATTGTGGTTTTTGTTTTTTCTTCATAATGCTTTTTCCTGGGATATCTGAATGCCTGGTTCTCTCATCCTGCAGGTGTCTAGACATGAAGTCCCAACAGTGAGTCCTTCTTTGGTCATATTAGTATAAACAACAACACTGTGATTCTGTGCCCAGCATTCTCTCCTATCATCTCCTTTGTTTTCTTGACAGCATTTCAAACCCTCAGACATGCTTATCTGTAGTTTCATATCCACTGTGTCTACTCAGTAGAACAAAAGCTCCATGGCAGCAGGAACTTGTGCTGACATATTGAAGTATTTTCATATTCTAAGATAACACTTAACAAATATTTGACAGAGGCACATCCTCTCCCAAAACTTTCCTTGGGATAAGAAGTGACTACATAAGATTTCCCTTTGGATATTTGTCCAAGGAAGGCTTGGGTCCTCATCTCTGCTCTACTGACAGTGTGCCCATGAGTACCAATTGTTCATGCTAACTTAAATGGTCCATGGAAGGTCAAGAGTTATGTCTGTTTGGGTGTCTAACAGGCACCTCAAAACTTGGATGAGATAGGCTGAAGGGCACCCTGGCCTCCCACACTCTTCCCCTACACAACAAGCAGCTTTTCCTCTTCTCATTTCTCATCTCTCAGAACACTGCCTCCTTCGAGCTCATTGTTCAAGCCTGAAACTCAGGAGGCATTTGCAGTGGCTCTTTCTGTGCTCCCTCTATTCCCACATCCAGTCTAGCAACATCAGCTTCATCTAAACCAATCATCCCTTTTGGCATCTATTCTAGTCACAGCATCTTTCAGATAAACGCTTAAAAACCTATCTCCAACAGTATTAAAATAACCTTTCAGAGATTTAAACTGGTCATGTCACTTCCCAATTTACAGCAGTTTGTCACTGCACACAACATGAGACCCAAGTGTGGGGCAGTCACACACAGATGTGATCTACATGGCGTCAGGAAAATTGTCATTACTGATTCTAAAGATTTTGAAAGGTATCAAAATGAGAAGCAAATTACTCAGGCTGTGTAAAAATATCTGTTCAGTATTTGTCATTAACTGTAGAGTACTTACATCTAACTTCTGCATAACAGTGTGTGTGTGTATGCGTGTGTGTGTGTGTGTGTGTGTGTGTGTGTCTAATTCCAAATGTGTCAGATTAGCTTGGCTGTGAGGTCTGTTTTCTCACAATGGAAACTATAAAGCTTGCTCAGTCTCCCACATGTGCTCATTGTCATCAGTCTCTGCTCATGTTTACCTATCTACAGGCTCAACACTTAGAACCATTTGATAATAATTCCCTGGTTTGTAAAGAGTCAAGTTTTATAGATTTCTATTCCTACCAAGATTCCCTCATACTTTTATTAACTTTTTCCCCTAGTATTTTTGCCACAAAAGTCTGAAGGTCACAGGCAAAATTGCAAGATTTACTGGGTGGTGGTGGCACATGCTTTTAATCCCAGCACTCCAGAAACAGAGGCAGGCAGATCTTAGTGAGTTTGAGGCCAGCCTGGTCTACAAAGAGAGTTCCAGGACAGCCAGGACTGTTTCACAGAGAAATTTTGTCTCAAAAAAATTGCAAGATTTATAAACTGCGTGCCATGCAAGCTAGAATTTGGTTTGCTCTGAGGACCTTGAAGCTTCCACAAAAGGCTGAGGAGGGTTCACTGTTCTCATCATGTACCACCCTGCTCTCTACCTGTCCTCTTTCATTTCCTTGCCCTCTGTGTGTCCCCTATAGGGTTATTTTCCATACGTGGGTGTCTAATTTTGAAGCACTATTCATACCACCACCCAGCTCTAATAATGGATCCTCACACCCACCTCTATTTCTAAGACCTGAGTCCACTCATAAGGTTTGGAGATACATAAAGGACACCAACTCTCACTGAGTTCTTGTTATTTTAGGGTCTTGACACTGGAGGCCAGAAAGTTGCTTCTGACCTCATCTGTGATTTTTCTGAATTCTGAATTTCCTGGCACTTTCTAATATAATCAACTTACTTTTACCTGCACATTAGTTTATACAAGCTATATGACCTGCTACACACAAGGTCTATTGAACAGGGTAGAATGGATTTGAATTTGGTACATTGTGATCTTTTTGTGCTTCCACAACTTTGAGCTGATCGCTATTCTGTCCAGTGCAAGTCATTGTGGTTTCTCTATGTATTTTATGTTTCATTTTGTCCTGTGTCACTGTTTCAAAGCTGCCAGTTACTGAAAATGACTTTCTGCGTACAAATTTCATCTCCTTCCATCCTTAATTTAAAAAAAATCATTCAAGAGTTTTTTTAGGGTAGCACCCTAAGATTTAGCTTTTGGGGCACAGTGGAGGAGTGAGAATTCTGTGGAGGGGCTTTCTTGAAGTTTGCAAAGCCAAGCTCTGAAACAAGGCAACTCCATTCAGTCAACTAAATTTAAAATGGTTCCATAGAAGTAAAAAACTTGAGTACAAGGAAAGTTGCTTTTAGACTGATTTCTCTCTTTAAAAGTCTTACAAAATTAGTCCTATGACGAGGGGTTCATAGTGGTAGATCTGAGACAAGAGGCCCTTAGTTGTAGAATTGTCACTTTTATTTAATCACTTTTAGTAAAAATTGCTTTTGCTTTCATGTGAAAGTGCAACTAGGTGGACATAAAATGTTAAACTAGAGCCAGGTGGGGGCGGCACACACCTTTAATTCTGCAACTCAGGAGGCAGTGGCAGGCAGGCACATCTCTCTTTTCAGAGTGAGCTCCAGGACAGCCAGAGCTACACAGCTCTCAACCTGTCTCAGAAAACAAACATACAACAACAAAAAATAAACAAGAAGTTAAATGATGTTTTAAAGGAATAAAAATAACTATTATAAATCATGAATATTTGTCTCATAAACATAAGTAACATATAACTACTATACGGAATGTGAAACACAGCCTTGGGAGTCACAAATTCTGACTTAAATTTGCAAAATCACATGAGACAGCAAAAGCAGAAAATCTCAATTGCACATTCTAATAAGATAGGTGAAGAGAAAGAATGTAGACAAGAGAAAATGAAGAATCTGGTGGACAGATAAGAAAACTGCCCAACTACATGGTGTCTAGAATCCAGATAAAATTTTTATCCAGTGAAGCACTTCTTTGACCTTACCTTTTTTAAGACAAGGAAATTTGAACAATTTGACCAGTCCAAAATCATCTCCAGACACCAAGACTGAACTGTTATAATTGGCATCCACTGAGTTGATGTCAATAATCTCACTGTATTTGGGCCAAATCCCACTGACTTCAGGGCCTTTCACACATGTCCAGGAGGCCCAGGGAATTCCTTTGATTTCTTCCTTACTTGTTAAAGGCTTCCCCGCTGAAACAGTCAATATGAAGTTATATTTACATGGGAAACACATTCTAACATTTTAAAATCATTTTTCTTTTCTTACAGTATCTAAAGCCATCATTAAATATATAAATCAGAGAAACAGTAAATTATAATCTCTTCACTCAGTTACTTTTTTTTTGGTAGGGGAGGAAAAGACTTAAAGAAAACACCTGCTCAAAGTAAAGAGACTAGGAAATGACTAGTTGTGCTAAATGTAATGTCTCAAAGTACTCCTGCCTCCTTGAGCTCACTTACTAAGACGCGAGTGCTAAGGCAGTGAATTTATCTTTCTTTGACATCATTGTTATAATGTGTCAACACTGAGTCACCAACATTTCGCTAGGCTTTTAAGACCTTGACTAAGCTTGTCCTGAGCATTATTTTTTCATATTGTAAGCATCATTACATGTGATCTTTCAAATTAACCAACTTATTTGTTGGTGTGCATGTAGTGGGCATGCACACAGAGGACAACTTGCAGGATTTGGTTCTCTCCTTCCGCCATGTTGGGTCTAGGGACTGAATTCAAGTCGTGGGTCTCAGTAGCAAGTGCCACTTGTCTGCATATAATGTTTGAAAATTTTTATTTTTTTAAAGATTTAAAATATATGCACAATGTATGTCTGTTAATGAGTATTTGTATGTAAGTAAATGCAGATGCCCATAGGAGCAGGAGGTATTAGATCCAGCAGAGCTACTTGGCCATGCTGGGAGCCAAACCTTTTACCAGCTCAGTAAGCACTCTTAACCACTGAACCACCTTTCCAGCCTCACAAGTAATTTATGTTTTAAATAAAAATTCAGGCTCTACAAATTTTTAAATATATTTTATTATTTAAGTCCTAATCACTGAATCCACAGACTTATGGTAAACTAAGTGTAACTGGCTGTGGGAAATGGGCCTAACTGCTGCTGTGGGTCTGTTCACAGGGCTCAGTTCTCCTTTCTGCCAGCAGATTCATGAAGTCCTCAGATGGCACAAGAACCCCCAGCAAGTCACAAAAGCAAATGTGTGGGAAATATTCAACAGCTACCATTTTTAAATTCAAAATTAATGTAATTAAGCATGTACCCTGATGCTTACCATATTAAAATAAGCATATATTTTCAAATAAAGAATTGAAGAGCAGATACTTTTTCAAAGTCCAAAATTCTAGAATGTATCACTATTCTAAAAGAATGCATTTAAGTGAGCACAGACTCAGAGAGGACATAGTTGGAGCACTGTCTGTGACCTGATCCTGCTCTAGGGACTGCATCCCAAAAAGTGACTGAGAACAGAAAGCAATCTCGCTGTGGCAGGAGCATTGGGAGCTGCCCCCACTGGACCAGTAAATACTTGGAAATAAGCCGAGTGCTCATAACAGAATGATAAAGTAAGCTATAGCATCATCGCTGAGCAGGATGTTATTTTATTTCAAATGACCAATGTGTTCCAGATGTTTCCATACATGGAAAAGCTAAGTCATAACCCCCACACATTCTGACCAAGTGCTCTATCAGTAACACACACTTCATCTCTTCTCACATTTCATTCTGTGTCAGGGCCTCAGGAGACTCTGCCAACAGACTTCATACTTTTACTATTGCCTCGGCCTCTTACGTAAATAATTTTTTAATAAAAATTTTAAGACAATATATTGTTGGGGGTTAAGATTTATATTATGTTTTTCTTTACTCATTCCTTTTAAAAATCATTAAAGATTATAATTTGGACATCCTTATATGTAACATTTTAGTCTTAAAAATTTAGTCTTACTAAATCACTATTTCATAATACAGGTGAATCTCTTATATAAAAGTTGAGAGGTGGACACACATTAAAAAATGTGTTCAGTGGGATTTTAAAAAGCTACATTTCACCAAATAATATGATTATGATGATTAGACCACAAGGCATGCCATTTTAAGGCTCTAAACTGACCTAAGAGATAGTCTCTAATTTTCTATGGCTATCTTTTCTAAGGGTTCAACAGACCATCCTATTCCTTTGGAACTCAGCAGAAACTTGTTTGCCTAATGGTCACACACCCAAAGTATGGGACAGGAAGACAGAAAAACTTTAAGAATAAAAAATTTTAACTTTTGAATGGAAATATAAAATACTTAAGATTTATAGCCAGTTTTCAGATATTAAGAAAAACATGAAATAATACTTTGTGCTTTTAAAGATTGTTGGGAGCTGGGTGGCCTAGTTTTAGATCAGCATGAACACTTGTCCAACGGGTCTCCATGACGCAAGACCCACGGAGATGGTTTCTTACTCGGCAAGGGACCAGTGGACTTTGGGACAGCACAGAACACTGCTGTGACCTCACGTCTCACACTATCTTCTTTCTCATAATGTTGATGATTCTCTTAGCATTTTTTATTTTACTTTGTAAGTCACACATGGTTCAAATGTAATCATTTTCAGAAACATCATTTTTTTTTCC
This sequence comes from Sigmodon hispidus, assembly GCA_004025045.1. Lineage (NCBI taxonomy): Eukaryota > Metazoa > Chordata > Mammalia > Rodentia > Cricetidae > Sigmodon > Sigmodon hispidus. The sequence continues at coordinate 38,094 of PVIH01015845.1, forward strand.
CTTAAATACTTTCCCCTAAAATTCTTTGGGAACTGATGTTTCTTAAGTTTTATCTGGAACTATCAGCTGTAACTCCAGACCCTGGGAACTCTTCTGATTCAGTGCTGATAGGATCGTAGGCAATACAAGTTAATGGGAAGCTAAAGAAATATGAGCTAACTGTATGCTAGCAGTTTATAGCAAATCACCCCTATTTCTGTAAATATGCTTTGTTTAGTTTTGAATGATATTGTTATTCTTGAGAATGTGTGCTTATGTAAGGAGAAGATGTACCTGGCTCGATGTTTAGCCAAGCTAGCAAAATGCTAAGTGTTTTTTATTTAACCAGTTTTGGTATAGAAGTTGGGAAGAAACATATTTGACATACTTGTTTTTACCAGAAGCTAATGCTGGAGGGTAAAGAAAACCATGCTTGTTTATGAAGTATCAACAAAGACAGTGTGAGGTACTGGGGCTAGCCACTTGTGTGAAACTTGTCTGTAGTCTGGTAATTCTGCCGATGTCCCTTCCCCATCTCAGAACCTGAAACCAGGCCTCAGCAGCACCTTGGCAAAAGGTGAATACAAAATCTACATCATGAAGAGGCCTCGGTATTCATATTACTGTTACTGCCTAGTAGATGGAAGCCAGAGTGCACACATACAACTCATATCCCTTCATCTCAATTCCTGTTGCAGAGATGCACACCTTAGACACTAATAGAAATAGCATCACCATTATGCAGACTGGCTATTCACTTATGCACCTTTTGAGAACTGTGTCAGCCAGCAATGCAAGAGGCAAACAGGAATGGGATGGAGGGAGAAGATCATGACACACAAGGCCTGGACAGCTGCAGACTCCGCATTCCTGCAAGCTTGTGGAATAGCTACTTCAGGTCATCTGTTTCCAGAAGGGAGGAAATGTTTCAATCATATAGGAGATTACAGATTACCATAGGGAGGAAGTGTTTGTAGCACTGAGTTTCAGTGAATATTATTAGGATATATCATAGAATGAAAAGAAATCACTTTTTATTGTGTGGTGTATGTGTATGTGTGTGTTTGTTTGTGTACACCAGAGGTCAACTTGATGGAATTAGTTCTCTCCTCCCACTCTATGTGGGTCCCAGGAATTGAACTGAGGTCACCAGGCTTGCATGGTAAGAATCTTCATTGCTGAGTCACCTCACCAGTTTCTTTATATCAGAATTGCAAGAACTTACTATAGTCATTTAAAATCCAGCTGGGCACTCATCCCCAACCTCATTTCTTTTTTTTTCCTTAGACGTAACCAATACTCTGAATTGAATGCTAAGCATTCCCATACATCTAAAAAACATATGTATGTAACTAGGTTACAATATGTGAACTTATTTTAGTGTCTTAACATTTTATATAAATGAACATATACTATACATACCATTTTACATTTATTTGCTCAGCAGTATACTTTTGAGATATACCCATTATGACACAGTTGGACTATCCAGTTCTTCACAGAATTGCCTTTTGTGACTGTACACATTAGACTCTCCTCACACTGATGGCCACTTAGGAATTCTGCCAGAGTTTTGTTTCCTATGATCACTACCACAGCAAATACTTCTGTGCATGTTCTTAACAACATTGTGCATCTTCTTCCACCATGTAATAGTGATAGGCTTTGGCCAGTCTAAATAATTAAAATGGGGGGCTGGAGAGATGGCTCAGCAGTTAAGAGCACCGTCTGCTCTTCCAAAGGACCTGGGTTCGATTCCCAGCACCCACATGGCAGCTCACAATTGTCTGTAGTTTCAGTTCCAGGCAAACACCAAGGCAAATAAATAAATAAAATAAATAAAAAAGTTTAAAAAAAATAATTAAAATGGACCTTCAGTGCTGCTCTGTATATACTGTGTCCACTGGAACAATACAGGTAGATGTATGCCTCATCTTTAAATCTTATGCTTTTCTAATATTTTAAAATTTTTAACGTGACTGACTCAACTTGTTAACCTTTTTTTCTAAGGGTTCATGACTTAGGGATCTTGTTTCAAAAAACATTCCTTATCCTGAGATCCTAGAACATTCTCCTTCATTTCTCCATGAGGTTTTAAGTTTGCTTTTCATGAACATCTACCATAAGCACAACTGTATACCTAGGACTCACATGGCATTTTGTAGAACAGTCTCTCCCCAGCACCATCATTGGTTTGCAAGTATTTACTATCCAGAGACCAGTCAATGTGTGTGATGAAACTAAGGGATTTGTTACATTCTCCTATTTTCTTATACCGCTGGGCAACAGCATAGACATCCACAGGGCCATCATTGGATCCTACTGCAAGGTAAGAGCCATCTGGGGAAAATTTCATTTCATGAATGACTTCTTTTCTGTCTTTGATATGGACCACCTCTGTCATGTCTCTGTAGGAATAAAGCACAAAGCAATCATCAGAAAATCGAGAAGTAGAAAACCCAAGTGTGGTGATACAGTGTATAATTAATAAAAATAGCCTGAAATATCAGAGGACAGAGCCAAGCCATGAAGGTCAGGGAGTGGTGACTCATGCCTTTAATCCCAGCATTTAGGAGACAGAGATTCTCTGGATTTTTGTGAGTTCAAGGCCAAATAGAGCCAGGTGGTAATAAACCAACTATTATGCTTAATATTTAAAAGGAACAAGTCTAAAAGAAGAAAATTACTACCTTTTAAATGTCAAAATGTTATACAATCACTTCATTCTCACCATGAAAGGTCATGATGAAAATACTGAATCACTAAAACATTTTGTATCTTTTTTGGTCAAACTCCTTTTTAAATTTAATTCCTTGAGAATTTTGTACAATGTATTTTGATCATATTCACCCTCTTCTCCCAACTTCTTCCAAATCCAGACCCACCGCCTGACTTTTGCTAGAGCTAGGTGTTTACTATAGCCCCCCCCCCCCCAGGAGCTCACTGACATTCAGGAGCTTGCTCCAAAGCCTCTGACATGGCGTGTGCCTACCCTTTAAAATCTCTAACCACATAGAAGACTTTCTTTTTCTTTCTTCTTCTCTGCCCCCTACTCTGAGTCTTCCCTCTCTTCTCCCTTTTCCCCTCCTTAATAAACCTAATGTGGCTCTCTTGGTGGCATACAGGCAAGTTCTTTTCACGTGCAAAATACTGACAACTTTGTCTCTCTTTGTAGTACATCCTTGGATGTGTGATTATCCACTCAAGCATGGAACTGGCCAAATTCTGGTAAGATTAATTTCTGCTTGTGTCTGAAAGCTCACTGGGGTTGCTTTTTCCCTGTAACTGGGAGACAGGATTATGATGCACATCCCCTGAACCAGTGAAGATGGCTTCATCAACCAACCAAATGTATCCAAAGGCAGCAAGGACTTGCTTCCACATAACCACCCCACAGCTGTTGTCATTTACCACAGCACTATGATGTACTAATGATATAAAATAACTGTATAGTTTTCTTTCGTTTGCAATTGAGAATTCTTTTTTATGATATTTCCAAATTATTTTAGATACTTTATTAATTTCTAAAGTAAGTTGAATAAACACAAATGCACATATACATATGATGGTTTTTTTAAGTGAAATTTTCTAAGAACAGATAAAATTTTAGACACATGCGCATATATAAAAACTATGCAAAAAATATTCAGAAAAATTAAGCAATTGAGAATTCTATCAAAAGGAAATTTGGTAATTATCTTCACTCAATTAGCAGTGAATGGAAACATTGCCCACTAATTTGGTAATGAATTATATGTGGGTGGTTACAAAATCCAGAGTAAAAAATTGTGCTGAGCACTGTACAGAATTTTATCCACATAGAACATGCAACATTCATTCACAGCTACACTTCCTTGCTGTAATTACAAAATGAGTGAACCAAGAGAACAACTAGTTCACTCACAGGAATTCCATAGCTGAGTGGCAGGCTATAAGAATTTAGTGCTGCTTTATTATTTCTTTTTTACCTGGCTTAACCACAGAGCTCACAATGTCTGATCTCAAGCCCCTGGGATCAGATGTCCTCAGGATCTCACTGGGATCTTACAAAGGGTTATATGGAACACGTTAAGGAACGTCTAAATATACTAGTTAGGGTAACATCCTCCATGAAAAACAGTATTCCTTCGCAGCAAATCATATAACATATTATTTCTATGAAGAGAGTGAAGACTATAAACAGACTCACATCAGGTCCCTGGGCTAGGTTCTCCGTCCAAATAGTTTACCAAAGACATCTGGATTTTCAGTGTTTTGGATCTCAGAATCACAGGCAGGGGTCTCCTAACAGTGTGACATATTTTATGACCAGAATATTCTTTGATTTTTAACAAAGGAGCATCTTAGAGTACCATTTTCAGTATTGAATATACCTGACTCGAAGAACAATGAAAGAGCCATCCTTCATGCCCAGGGCCAACTGAGATCCATCTGGGCTGAAGGAGACACTGCGGACTGCCTCCTCCATGTTGCAGCGGGCAATCAAGGCATGGTCTGCCAGACTCCACAGCCTAAGGACCAAGAACAGAGTAGAATAAAGACCAACCAACCTCTCAGCCATCTGCCAGCTCAGGGTAGAAAACCTGCTCGTTACACAGAAAACAGTAAGGAGTATAGCAACTTCACACCCACGTACTTCACCATGGCTTATGAGGAAAACTGCAAAAGTGTATTGTCTGCCTTTGAGTCACTTTAATCATTAAAAAAAAAAGCAAGAAATATGAGGTGAAATTACATTTGCAAAGCTTTTGAAGATCCATAGACTGGAAAATATAAACACCACTTTTCAGAGTATCTTCTCTTTGAAAATTAGAAACTGTCCATTATTTATGTCAATGGCTGTTAATCAGGCTCCGAGGGTAGGAATTGCTTAGTGCTGTGTCTTAGTGTTATGATTGCTGTGATAAAACACCATGACCAAACAAATTTGAGGAGGAAAAGGTTTATTTGTCTTACACTTCCACAGTACCATTCATCATTTAAGGAAGTCAGGACAAGAATTGAAGCAGGGCAAGATCTTGGAGGCAGGAGCTGATGCAGAGGCCATGGAGAGATTCTGCATTACTATCTTGCTTCTATAGCTTTGCTCAGCCTGCTTTCTTACAGAACTCAGGAACATTAGCCCAGGGACAGTAATACCCACCATGAGCTGGACCCTCCCCATCTATCAATAATTTAGAAAATGCCTTAAAGCTGGATCTTATAGAAGCACCATTTTCTCACTTGAGGTTCCTTTTTTAGATGATTCTAGCTTATGTCAAGTTGACAAGAAAACTAGCCAGGACATGATGTTACTGTTAGTTTCACAATAAGCAACCATGAGCACTTTTCAAGTAGTTGGTGCCTAAGCATATGTAAACAGAAACACACATCACACTTACTGACTTCCCTGGGGGTGTAGGGCAGTATCTGTCCCTTATGTAGAATTTACTCATGGTTATCAATCAATAGTCCTACGTCTTTGCTGATGGGCCCATTATTGGTAGGGCAATATTTCATGGTGCTAGTAACTAAAAAGCCCAGCTTCTGGTAGAGAAATAGAAACCAGGAGGCAAGTACAGCTCACAGAGTTTTTGGCAAAGCTAACTATAGGGTTCCTAGCTCCAGACCACTTAGTCCGGTAACCAGACTAAGTGAACCCTGAGAAAATATTTACAACATGCAGTAAGAGTTTCTGTGTTGTGTTGGTGGTATTTGATCTCTGTAAGGAATTTTCTAGTGGCAATAATGCTTGAATGCATGTGTGGGATTTCCAAGGACTAAGCATGGCTCATCAGGACTGGCAGCAGACATCTTTGCTGAGTTACCAAGTTGTCTCTCTGAAGGCTTTCTTAAGATGGTCTTCTCTTCACACGAAATAAATATCTCCAAGAAGGACCAAGAACTTGCAGTTTTAAAACAAGTGTAAGTCCTACATGGCAATTTCTTTAAGTCCAACCAGCCGTCAGGAGGAATGGGGAGCTGCCTGGTGAATGCTTAATTGATGAAGGTAGGAAGCTTCAGTCCAAAGCTCAGGGTAGTCTCTCAATATCTCACCTCTTTCTTGTGACCCTCATGCTGTTTTTAGCCATGCACTATTTTTAAGCAAAGTGAGTTTTACTTTAAGCAGAATGAAGACACCACCATTGTTTGGTCAGTTATACTGTCTGCCAAGGCTGCTAAGCTAATCTCAAGAAAGCACAGTTTCACTTTTCTTAGCTCAAAGTTCTGCAAAAATACACACAAATGTCTGGGCAAATTAACTATTGAGGAAGGAGGACAACAGCTTCTGCCAGCCAGAGCTCTCCAACATGTTTATAGCTGTGAGACTCAACCATAAAAATACAAAAGTCAAGACTTTTGCAAGCTTTCTTTTGGATGGATAAGAAGCATGTCACAGGCATTTGGTAACTTTGGGGCACTGTTTTGGCTGCTTTGACTGTTCTGTGCAGAGTAAAGAAAAGACAGGAGATACATATGGTAAATAAACATTTATGTTGCCTATAACTGTTTCTACAAAGCCTACAATTAAGGAGGTTTACAGATTTGGTAGAAACTGGAAAACAAAATTGAGCTGACTTTGAGAGCTATGTAAACCCATACAGTAAGTGGGGAAGAAAGGTGACCTTTAGCATAGTTTAAAAAGTTCTAGTTTAGCTTCTAAAGCTCAGAAGCAATAATAAATCACTGGATGAATTAATCAGTCTTAGCTCTCCTCACAGGCTCTCTAGTGTTGAGCATGTTAAACTAAAACTTTTCAAACATACCACAATCTGAAATGAGTTTAACAGTTGTCAGAATGCAAGCAGGAGGCTTGCCAGTCTTGATCATTTTATCCAATTTTGTGTTTCTAAAGAACACATGAAGCTGGGTGGTGGTGGTGCACGCTTTTAATCCCAGCACTTGGGAGGCAGAAGCATCATCGGGATCTTTGAGACTAGACCAGCCTGGTCAATAAAGAGAACCATGTGAGTACTGACATTACATTGACTCAGAAATTAGCATTCTTTGTTTGATGACAATGTCTAAATTTCCATTTCAGAATTTGCAATAATAATAATAATAATAATAATAATAATAATAATAATTTGCTCACATTCTGAAGATAACTTTAAAATCAGAGTTGAAGGTCTCATGAAGAATAAGGGCCTGCAATTAAATTCTAAAATTGCTGAACAATCCCTGCAGAGGGGCAAGCACATGAATGGGAAATCTTGTCTTAACAAAGAGAAGTGTGTTTGGCTCCTCTCTTGAACTAAAGGACAACTGGAAGACAGCCTAAGTGGTAGGTCACACATTTTCACTTCTGAAAAGATTTTCATGGTTTAAGATGAAGCCAACCAGCTCACTGCTGAACACCCTTGCTTCATTCAGGAAGTGTGTGCTTCTATGCTGCGGTTTATCCTTAGATCACAAACGTGCTTGGAAAAAAGAAATCTGTTATCTGAAGTCTGTGAGGGTGTGGTGGCTCTGGAGCCTCACCTGACAGAGCGGTCATCACTGCCTGTTACAGCCAGGGGCTTCTTGGGGTGCAAGGCCAGAGCCCAGAGCTCACCCTCGCAGTGGCCCTGGAGGATGAGCACTGGCTTATCCCGCTCTCGCACAATCACTTCAAATATCTCGCTGTCCTGGGTTCCAGCTAGAAGGCGGTCAGCTTTCCAGCACACGCTCCGGATAGAGAGGCCTGGCAGAAGAAAAGATAGCGTTCCTATACACTGTCCACACAAAAAAGTAACGCCCGAAGTGAGGGCTCTTTCACCAAGCAGGCGTCTGATGCCACCCATCTTTAAGTCCCGAAGGTGGAGAATCCATTCCGCTCGAATGCTGGACATTCCCTTTATACCTGTGACCTTGTTTGCTGGAGTGATCACTCTGCTTGGCTCAGGAAACCTATGTGCTTTCACAAAAGACATATTTTAAGTACTACATTTTAAATAGGAAAACCAGACTTCATAAAACCTAACCCTCCATGGTCTCTGGCTTCTTTGGTTAGTTCAGTTTCTTACTGAGCTCGTTATCTATTAACTTATGGAGAAACTGTCTCTCAGCAGAGTTAAAAATACACAAGCAATTCTTTTTTCCCTAACTCTCCTGAAGCAGATCTACGATGTACTCTGGAGCCTGAAATGCTTTGGTGTCTGTCTGTGGTGTGCAGAGCTTCAGAAGCTGTAGGCAGGACTCCTTCTCAATTTTTTCCTGATTAGTCAGATAGCCAGGGGCAAATATTTTGCTCTCATGGGGATCAGAGGTATAGACTATAATTAGGAAGACTCTGTAATTTGTCATCTAAATTTGAACTCCTTTGAAAGTAAAAGGAAAATGTAAAACAACTATGTTTTCATATTAAAAATACATTGACAAAAATATAATTTTAGTATGATGAGAGAACTAATAAATAATTATACCAGAAGTTTAACAAAAATTGATCACAATATTCTACTAGCACTATTATGAAATGGAAATTTTCAGACAAAGAATAAATGGAGCACAGATAATTTTTAGGATCATTAAAATTGTTTTATATATACAACTATGCATTTGTCAAAACCCATGGACTACATATCACCAAGAGAGATCCCTCACAAGAACCATGAACTCAAGCAAAAATGCCTATCATTGTAGGCAGGATGCTGATGGTTGGGAGACATGGGCTGTGTGAGAAGGGGGTACAGGAACCCTGTGCTTCCCTAAGGGCAGCCCCTCAATGTACCCACTTCTTCAGCAGCACTTGCTGTTTATTGTCAACCATATATATATGCTAATAATCCTTGGCAATCTTGTGATTTAATTGATAGATTAAAATGTTAAAGGTTTTTTTTGTTGAATACTATTAATATTATGTCAGGTACATTTTGTAGGGAATAAAATAAACTCTTGGTGTTCAATGATTTCTTAAAATCTATTTTTAAAAACTCATATGTAATGTTAAGCCAGATGGAATACTAGGAAAACAGATTGGTGATTTAGGATTTCTGTAAACAGTAGCTGCAATCCTAATCTATAGTCTTCAAAAGGCATACAAGATACGTCATTTATCTGTTTTCTGGTCTTCCCCCCCCATCCCTCCTTCATTTGGCTCAAAGCTGTTCGTATGTGAGGTAACTCTCCTCATCTGACATTGGCACTTTATCTGGTACAGTGTGTTTGCACACTGTACATTTATTCTTCCTTCACCTCTGTAACCTTTGCAGGCAAGTGCGAGAGTTCAGAAAAGTACTACAAAACCCATAACCTCTGTCTTTTTTTTTTTTTTCTTTAAGCAGCTCAAGAGGGGCTGAGAAATGGTCAGTTTGTAATGTAGCTGCTTTGCTACATAAGGACCTGTGTTTCATTCCTAGTACCCCTGTAAAAAGCTGTACACAATGTCACATGTTTACAATCTCAGCTCTGGGAAGCTGTAAGGATCCTGGGAGCTTATTGGCTAGCCAGCCTAGAAAATCAGTGAGCACTGCGCTAGTGAGAAACACTGTATCAAAAATAAGACAGAAAGTTATTGAAGAAGACACTCTACATCAACATACACACCACACACACATACACACACACACACACACACACACACACACTCAGAAACCAAGATGAATTTTCCAACTTTGTCAGAATTGATGATCCTGCCAAGTTACATGGGACCAAGTATTTTCAGACTGTATCCAGGGAATTCCTAGGATGGGCTCCAGGAATCTGGCTGGGAAAGTGCTTCAGAATGTAAATTAAGACACAGGAAGCAGGAGTTCCTACCTGCTTTTACAGCCTGTATTTTACGATCTGTGTTTTTATAGATTTCCTTGAAGCAAAAAGCTTCCAGTGAACTAACCAGTTTAGCAGCGAAACTGAGCACTTAGCAAGCAAGGAGGCTGGTGACCGTGGGGCAGTGTGCAGGTGACCGTGGGGCAGTGTGCAGGTGACCGTGG